>JAMLFT010000376.1:0-44627 GCA_026544285.1 Pachyrhizus erosus
AATTTAAAAAACTAAATATAATCTTACTAAACATTAAAAATGACTAAAACATTTTCACCTAAATTTTGGTTTAAACTAAGCAACTAAAACATTTTGGCCTAAATTTTGGATTAGGCTATGCAACTAAAACAATTTATACAATATAAGTTAGATGTGAAAAATTATTTAAATTACTTTTTTCTTTATAGAAACATGTATCTTATCACCCTGTAAATCAATATAATACAAATAAATTATTTTTGACACAAGTTAATGCTAAAAAAATATTAAGGAATACAATAATAAAAAATTTCAAAAAACAAGTAGGTAACTTCACATTAAGAAAAAACATTTCAATTCAATACTATTAGATGCACAATATCTTTGTTGACATAAGTAACTACCCATAATTGAATGACATAGGTCTTTAATTTCTAATCTATCTTGCTAAGCAATCATAGGTATTAGATTGTGTAATTGATTGAAGTCAGAGTAGAGTGGGATAGAAGAAAGGCAAGAGAGACAAATTTATTTTCTTAACTTCATACTATTATATATCATTTTATATAGCTTTATACTATTATATATCTTTAAACTTGCTTTTTAAATGGCATCCATCTACTCCAATTAATTTCCTACACTCATCCAAGAATCCTTTTTTGCACGTATCAAGACACATGTTGGGACTTGGCAAGATGATAATTGGTTATGGAAATTGAATGGGAAAGGGAGGCGGTGAAGAAGTTTCATGTTCTGTTGACAAATGTTGTGATTAAAAAAATGAAACTGATGGCTGGGTATGGCTTCGTGCAAATGATGGTATCTTTTCTACATCATCCACTTATGCAACATTATATGAAATAAAAAATGAAGCTTCTTTTATAGAAGGCTATGATTAGTAGATTACCTACTAAGGATAATCTAAAGCTGAGAAATGTGCTGATAGAAGATAAGGATTTCAGCTGCCCGTTCTACAGATTAGAAGAGGAAAACTTGGCACATGTCCTGTTCTCGTGTAACGATATTGATGTAGTTGGAAAAGATGCAACTTCTGGTTAAAGGAATTGACTATGTTTCCTCAATAACCTCGAATGCGTTTCTGGCAACATGGATCCTCCTCAAGCTGGTCGAAGAGTAAAGAAAAGTGGGGGATTATCTGGGCTGCAATGGTTTGGAATATTTGGATATATAGAAATGATTGTGTTTTCAAATCAAGCAAAATGATGCACGATTCAATCATTCATAAAAGTATATTTCTTTGCATGGTCATGATTGTCAGCATATATGGAGCATTTTAAATATTCAGCCAATCAATGCTGCATTAATCTACGTATATGCTTCACTGATTAAGGCTGATGATGATCGTAACGGACTTGGTTGATTTTGCATGACCTGTCCAGCTTTCTGTGGTGTGCTATTAGGGATGGGTACATGTGGACACAAAAATGGTTTTAATGTATGTTGTTGTTTCGATAAGAAACTGGCAGTGCTTAGTTACTTAGGGAAAGTAACATAGATATAGGTTGTTTTCCCTTATGGTAACTCTCAAGTTGTTTATCTTTTGGGTATATCTTGGGAATATCTTATGAGTTTAATGGCTAATATAATCACGGTGTAAAATGATTTTAAATTGACATCCAATTATAAATAATTGTTGATATAATTTTTAAAATAATTATTATAAAAATTAATAAGTTTGTCATATATGATACTCTATAATTGGATTAATATATTTTCTTCTCATATCTTATATTCCTTTGAATAATATTTGTTTCCTAATTAAAAAAACATGTACAATATTTGGAATTGATGCCCTTCTGTTTTTTTATAATAATTATACTACCATTATTTGCCTCTGTAAAAGTTGTAGCATATCTCCATAATTTTCCAAATTGGTTGCCCTCGTCATCTTCTTAAATGGTCTTTAAAGCAAGAGTTTTTGCATGTGTTCTTTGAAAACCGATATAATAACCTTATAGGCCCTTTGTAAAGCAGATTTTAAACTAGTAACATCGCAATTTGGTGAATCTCTAAAGTGTTCTAAGTATTTACTTACAAACCAATTGGGTTAGATTCAATTTAATCAATAATATAAACTTATTTTAATTATTTATCAACAAGTTAACGGAAATACCTATTGAAACAATAGTAAAAGTTTAAGTATTAATTGTAATATATGAGAGTTAAGGGCATCTATTTGCAAAAAGATAAAAAGTTGAGGATATTTAAATGCTTTTTTGCCTTAAAATTATAGCACATGAAAGACTTGCACATAATCATATTAAAGAAGCGACGATACTCATTTAATGCTCAATCTCCTATAAGTCTTTATAATATCGCTTCTGCCTGCTAGGATGAATTGGTTAAATAATTTGTGCTAAATTAAAATTATGCTTTATTTCCTGAAAAATATGTAATTCGTATTCGAGCTGAAAATTATTATTTGAATGTAGCTTCTCAACATGTTTTCTAAGTTACAATAAGGGGCCCAAAGGCCCAACCAAAATTGCTTTTTAAGTAGCTCCAAAGTCACACACGAGGTATAGCGGCAAAGTTCAATTTTGTGAATCTTAGAATCCAATTTACCCAGTAAAAAAAATGGTACTATTCAGCCAGAAACTTATTCGCCATAATTTCCCAAAGTTACAACTTTGGGAAACTCTCAGCATGTCTAAATGTTTATTAAATGACAATTTCCTAGTCTAGGGGGGAAAAAATGTATGGAATCATCAAAAGCATATTGATTTTAATGCACTATATATCCTCATTGATAGCGAAGAAAAATAACATAATCAAACTGAGAAATAATCATTTGATTCGAGAATATCTTTGTCTTCGTTCATCAACTTCATTCATCCAATCAGAGAGCCATAAAAGTCCCTTGTACCCATAATATGTAGCAGCAAGAAGTATGACCAAAATAAAGACAAATAGAAGAAGCTGCTTCATTCTGAAAATGATTTTCTGTTCAATGATTACATTCGCAAGTAGTCAGCAAAGAAAAAGGCAATTGGAACTTAGATATATAGCACTTTAACTAAGAAAGCTAACATCACCTGTAGCTTTGTTGTTTCCTTGGATTCTGGAACCCGTTCCCTCCTTTTTCGTCGCTTTCGAACTGATTTTTCTGAATCTGGGTCTTGTACCTTCAATAATTACTAGAGTATTATACACTACCACTGCAGAACTCACTAATAAAATCATGCCTCCCCAATTTAATGAAAACATTGAAAAAATAATATAATTTAGAAATTAGAGTAAATAGTTTATGCAAGGACAATGTAAAACTAAGCATTTTTACATCATTCAATAAAAATTTAACATGTATGAAATGTTTGTTAACTTTCATAAAAATCTACTTTATAAGTCAGTTAAAATTAACTTTAAGTCTTATAAGTTTTTTTTCACTTAAATCCTTTATTTTTAAAAAATTTCATTTTGGTCTCTTATGTCGTTAAAAAACGTTAAAAATGGTCCCTAATTTAGAGTTGATGCCACCACAAAACGATATTTAGAAGTGTCCTACAATCTCCTCCGTTCTTCCTCCTTCCCTTTTTCTTTGTCAGCAACCACATCATCTCCATGTCAGATCCTTCAGAAGCAAAACTCCTCAAACCTTGCAATCTTAGGTCCCTTCAAACACTAATGTTTCACATTCTCCTGACATGAATCACCTTGCACCACTGGCCCACGGTTGACCTCTACCTCTCACCCTCGCTGCCATTGGAAGCTTCAGTTCTTTGAGCTCGTTCCTCAGCCTTTGGTTCCCTACTATTTGTTCTATTTTCTTGACATTGCTTTCAATTTGTGCCTCCTTGGAGGCAATCTCGTTCTTGAGAACGGGAATGATGGCTACAGTTTCCTTGAGGAGCTTGTGTTTGAGAAGCTCTATTTTGAGGCTAGAGCTCTCTTCCAAAGGCCCCTGACAAGGTGGAGGAGGTTGAGAACATCCAAGGGGCCAGGTTGAACATGAGCGGAGGAGCATGAGAAGTAGGCATCGAAAAGCGCATGAATAAGGACTTGTTGTCGGTGAATTGTGTGAATGAGGACTTGCTGTGGGTGGAGTGTGTGGATGACACCATCAGGGAAGACATCATTGACGCAGAGGATCTAGACAAAGTCAACAATTTTCTAGCTAGGGGATTTGGTGGCCAAATGCAATTCATGATCAGAGAGTACGGCAGTGGAGGTTTTTAAATTGCATTTTGTGGTGGCTTTTAACCACCAGTATATTAAATTCATTAACAATGTTATCTACAAATTAACGGAAGGACCATTTTAAACTTTTTCAAAGACATAAAGGACCAACATAAACTTTTTTAAAAGATATGTTGAAGATCTCATATCGATAAGTGATATGACCCAAATAGAATATATAAGCGGTGGACAACACCCATCCTATGAGCTACCTTTTGGAATTGAGTGAGACCCATAACTCAAAATTTCTAATATGGTATCAAAATTTATCCTAATGATATGTTGTTGAGTCTATCGTGTCACCTACTATTGGACTGTTATCGAATCACTCATAAATATTCAGTCTTGTAAACTTCACGCTCGAGATGTTCAGTATTTAGAGTAAATGAGGTGTGTTGAAGATTCTACATTGACCAATAATATAGCCAAAATAGTGTACATAAGTGGGAGCAACCTTCACCCTATAAGCTAACTTTTAAGGTTGAGTTGCACTCATAACTTACATTTCTAGAAAGATAAAAAATCAAAGTAAACAAAAATAAGATAAAAGACCAAAAATGTATTTTAACCTTAAAAGTTATATCTATCATAATTTTTTATTAATTAACAACGTAAATTTTTTTTACATTGATAGTGTATAGAAATTAAACTCTAGAAGTAAAAAACACTATTTTAAGAATAAGGTAATTACTAAAAACTAGGTGGAATTACACAATTTGTAATATTATGTAGTCCAACAATTTTGGCCAAACTATGACACCCTTAAGATGTTTCTTGAGTTGAGAGATAATTGAGGTTTGGGGAAATGGAGCCAAAGCATCAAACATGGGATCACCTTGGGTCTAATTTAGAATAAATGGAGTGAAGAAAAATGGTTTTAATCTTAATTGGTAACATATGCATCCACTTACTATTTAACCAGTGACCCCATGTTGCCATTAAACTAACATACCCCGATACCTGAAGACTCCTTGCTGTGCGAAAGTATAGGAAAGGGTCATTATACACCATCTTACCCTTGCATATGCAAGGAGACAGTTTCCGGATTTGAAACCATGACCAACCGGGGTCACCTAGGCATGACTTATCCCCATGTCGTCATTGTTTCAGGTTAATGCTATCTGCAGTTTGAAGTGTTTGTGGGCATGCCCAAATAAAGGAACTTCTTTCAGCAGAATGGATAGCAGTATAGCACTAATTTAAAGATTTATCCTAGTGGTAGAATTATGAATTCATCGGTTCTGTTA
The DNA here is from genome assembly GCA_026544285.1 of Pachyrhizus erosus. Classification (NCBI taxonomy): domain Eukaryota; kingdom Viridiplantae; phylum Streptophyta; class Magnoliopsida; order Fabales; family Fabaceae; genus Pachyrhizus; species Pachyrhizus erosus. The sequence continues at coordinate 5,424 of JAMLFT010000376.1, forward strand.
GTTCAAATCGACCTACAATTGTCATGGGCAATGTCAGTAGGGGTTTTGGATTTTTAAGCTTCTTTCCTTCACTCATTCACTTGACCTAGCCCTTGAAAAATATTCCTAATTCCCATAATTTCCACCTCTTCAGTCATTATACATGGGTCTAAAGATTCTTGGGAATTTAAGGTATCGTAGTAATTGAAATTAGAACCTCTGATTTTTTGTCTTTATATAACCAAAGTATAAAATGTCTAACATTATCATAATGTATATAATATTTTTTAGGTATTGCAAAGTTATTTCAACAAAATAAACGCAGATATGGTAGAAAAACCCAAAGAATTTTCACTCTTTCAATATCCATTTTTGTGTGTTCTTAAAAGAGTAGTTGCTATCATATTTGTAATTTAGGTGCAGATTATGAATCAACAGATCAATATCTATATATATTTGTGATTTGGTGTACAAGTACAACTCTAAAAATCCACAACCCAACTTTATAGCAACGATAAAAATAAAGAGAGCAACAAAACGATGATTTAGTGTGTATGTGGAAAGTTCTGACAGAAACATTATTACCTCTGTAACTCTAGATTTGCGTAATTGTAGTTCTGACTCGACAACCTGCACTTTACTCTTGCAATCAGAATTGCAAGGAATAAGTCCAATACCAAAGTGATTTTTTGGTGTATCCCTTGGATGGCAACCAGCAAGATGATATGCTGCTTGAACATCTTGACAAACCCACTCCTTTTTCAAAGTTTGGCATTTGCACCGAACAGTGACCTTGTGAACAATGATTTCATATTTTAGAAGTAAAATTGGACCAATAACAGGTCTACTAATTTCATTTGTTTAGAATGCAGTAACTAGAACAGTAACGCAAAAACACTGCTTGAGCTAATTATGTGATCTTCAAATTCAAGGCATGAAGTTATAGCTATTGAATCTTGCAGTACCTTTTTAAAGCATTTCTCAGCATTTGGGCATTGACCAGGATGACACGTCTCTGGGCATAGATGTGTACAATTTGGCAACTTTCTGCAAACCATTGTGATCAATAGGACTGTCATCTAACTTAACTAATCAAGATTCAATGTAAAGGACAAGGAACAATGAGGGAGGAATGGAAACCTCAGACTTTTTACTTAAAGTTAAAGTTGGTTTCAAATGCTAAACTAAATCAAAAAATTAAATTTGATACTCTCTAAATTACCTGTGACATGGCCCACCACATGAACGGACAGTCTCTTGACCCTTTGCAGACAAGGTGTTGTAATATATGCACTCAAACACATGGACCATTGCGCCACAGTGACATGACCGTTTAATGAGCACCTTGCATGGAGGACAGTCTCCAGGATGGCACGACTTAGGGCAGTGATGTATACATGTAGGCTCTCTTTCCTGATCAATGCAGTTTACACATGAAACGAAAGATTATCAGTTCTGATTTTAGAAAGTATACATGGAAGGGTTTCTCAACTTTATGCAGGAAGACAAATGAGAAACTTGATTGACTCAGCTAACATCCAGCAATAATAATCGAGAGTACGTCACAAGCCATAAATGACCAAGACATCAGTGCAAAATTAAGAACAAAATAAAATGGATTAGTGGAATTATGGAAGATTCGACACCTTTTGGCAAGGAAGATAACATTTTTCACAAGACTCACTTCCTTGTAACTGGTTCATGGACAACTGGTTCTCCAAGGCATGGCAGGTTTTTGTACAATAATGGTTACCACATGGTAGAGGATTACCGCATAAATTTTCACAGGAGAACCGTGATTTATCAGAGCAGACCATCTGATAGGAGGGTGGAAAAGAAAACAGTAAATTTGTTAGCAGCATAAAAGTAGTAAAGTAAAAATGCTTCAGGACAAAAATCATCAAAAAGAAGCTTGCATATCAAAGTTCATATACAGCTTAAAAGATAAGAAAAACAAACCATTCTCTCAGCTCCGATGTGTTGCCCAACACATGATCTCCACACAAGTTCTGCGCAAGGAGGGCATGGAGTGCCAGGAACACTTTCACTTTGTTGTATAATCTTCTTTTTCTTTGGTTTGAGAGTGAACTCTGGATTAGGAGGAGGCTTAGCACCATGACACCTTCACATAGAAAAAAGAGTTAAGGTAAGACATTAATACAAGTTAAATGTATTCAGTCATAAGATACTAGATTCTGATGAAACTCATGCACTGCTTAGTCAAAACTCAAGACATGAGTGGATACCATGATTGGGTTTTTGTTTTTTTAGTTTTTAAAAACTATTTTATATAACAGTTATCAAAATCTAATTTTTAGAAAGTAGGAATGGAGGAAGATGGGATAGTGCAAGGAAGAGCATGAGTAACAAAAAACTGAAAGTAGAAAACCAAAACAACTTAAAGATGTTCTGGTTTTTTTTTATTTAAAAACTGAAAAAGAGGTATTGCTTTTAAAAACAGATTTCAAAAACTACTCTTACTAAACAGAGTATTGTTGTTATTAAAAACAAAATAGTTTTCAAGAATAGGAAACAAGCAAGCCTTGAATCTCTGTTTTTGGAATCTCAGTTCACACCTAAATACTCTAAAAACCCTAAGTCTTAACCATTTAAAGCAATTTAACCATTCAAAGAAAATTTTAGCAAACCTTAATTTGCATTTATGGCCACATTGGTACTCTTCTGCACAAGGTAGCCGGCAAAGGGGGCAGGCTCCATAATGGCATTTATGTGGCTGGACAAAATTTATATTTTGTTAATAACATGAAAAAAAAAATGAATATTTAAGTATACACTATCTTTCAAATTAATTAAGGAATATTTAAGTATAAAGAGAGGCTCATCAAGATATATTATGAATATTTATTTCATACAATAATTTCTTAGTGAAATGTTATCATCCATTTTCAAATTTAATTGTGCCCAGCATTGAACAAAGTCAATTTATGTAATGGAAATTTTTAACCTCAAAATTACAGACCTACAATGTTTTTTTTTTTTTGGATATAACTACAAAATACCATTAGAATTGGAAGCTCTACAATTAAATGGGCAGATGTGTGTGTGGGGGTGGGGGGGGGGTTAATGATCTGCTTGCATTCTTATGCAGATCATACAATAACTATATCAATGTCTTCTATATTTAATTTCAGCCACATGTTACATACATTTTTCATTACGGAATTTGTGAAGCATTCCAAAAACAAGATGATCCTCAAGAACGTACATTTTTTTGTATAGATTTATTAATGCATTTTCAGAAAATTAAAAAAGTAATATGCACAGCCAAGTTTTACAACAAATAAATTAGTAAATGTAATAAAAAAAAAGAAAAAAAAAAACTACTTGAAGTTACAACTGGGAGTTAGCTTGAAGAAATCTGAAAGGCCTAAGGCTATTAATTCATAATTTTCTTAATAGCAGTTAGAAAGCACAAATCATAACTCAAATCATAATAAGAGAAAATAACAGTAATTAAATATGTATCGCAACGGGTACCACTTCATATACAGTTATAACCCAAACCTGCCCCAGGCTCATTCAAAATATTCTCCAATATTTCAAGCATGTATTGGTAGAAAATAATCATACAGTAAAATGAAAAGAATGGATAATATTTCAACCTAAAACCAATTTAATTAACATTCATATAAAGGATACAAAGTCATAAACTTATACTTCCTATAACAAGCTTATACTCAAATACTAATGCCATTGTCCAAATATTTGAAATCAGCTACAAAAAGGAGAATTAGACACTCATGTTGATTGTGATGAAATAAACTTCAAATAAAATTTAACTTAAAAGTCACACACATTTTTATCTTATACAGCACACTTCAAATTTTTTACCTCAAGGAGAATCAAATCTTATTATCCTCTCTCACTTTCACTTATTTTTTAATACATTTCTATAGTTGTACAAAAGATTATTAATTCTTTATTATATCTAGAGCATAACCAGGTATCAGAAAACCAAGGATTAAATCACAACCCTAAAAGGGAATTTAAATTATCTGATTCCAAATCTCATAATACAAACAATAACAAGGCCCTAACCCACCAAGTGAGATCAGTTTACACAGATTGCAAAACGCCATTGGGCTCAGTTAAAGACCAAACTCTCAACGATATTATTCACAATAAAATCTCTCAACAATTTCCTCCAATGTCCTTCTGGGTCTCCCCAACCCCCCCTCCCTCTCCTTTTTCATATTTTTGTCAATGATTTCAAATCTCATAAAGATTTGATGAAAACTACCAGAGTAAAATGGGGATAGATACCCTATTAAAAGATATGAGATCACCATTTTCCATTTGTAGAAGAAAAAAGACAATTTTTTTTTTTCAAAATTACTTTTCTCAACTATAGCTTCCCCCAACTACACATCCAGTATATCTCTTCTTGCAAATGTAAATGCTTGCATAAAAAAAAATTCAGTAACAAATGGTACCTTGCAGTTTGATGCATGTCGACATAAAGGAGTGATAGGACATGGTTTAGGACATCTAGGTGGCTTTTGGTCCATTTCGGTACCGCAAGGAACCTGGTACAAAATCCACCACTCATCATAGATAGTCTAGGCAAGTGCTAGCAAAATTTGAAGAAATCCAGGTACCCAGCATCAAGATCCAGAATATTAAAATAGATAATAGTGGCACATTGACAAAAGGAAAATAGACCACCATAAACTCACGCACAAAGGAAGAAACAACAAAATATACGCATTGCCAGTGTGTATATGTGTGTGTTCATTAACATAAACATTTAACAAGATTAAGTAAAATAATCAATTTATTCAAATTAAAATACAAAAGTCAAAAGGTAACACCATAACAACAATAAATAACTCATTGTTTATATGATCCTTGACTTCCAATTTATTAATGAAAGAAAATGCAATAAAATCAACTGGTGTCACATCACAAGTAATGTAAAAATACGAATATCACATCAATTACAATATATATTACATAAATTAACAATAACAACCTTCCTTGAATTTATATTATGCATTTATTATTGTTCCTCGGAATATAATCAAATGGCTTTGCCTTCATTTATATTATCGCATGGTGTAATACAACAGGATTCTATTACACAATCAAAGATGATATTTTGTTAATCAACTGTTCAACACCAAAGAACCGTCCCACAATCAACTCAAACCTGCTACTGACTACTTTGAGCTCTGCCATTCTTGTTATTAAAAAACAAAAAGTATCTGCCAGTCACAACCTTGAAATGAAATCTGGTTTTCACTTTTGGTGCTTGAAAATGAGTGACACAGGTAAAAGCAAAGACTTCTTCAACAAATATTACTGCCAAAAGTTTTCAAACTTACTAACAGATAATCATCTTGCATCAACTTCCTTGAACTAATCAGTTAATAATTAATAGTCTTATTTTACAAAGGTGTATTCACAGTTTACACAATAACTTATGTTTGAGAATGTCAAGTTTTGGGAATACAATTATAACATGGGCTTCACAATTATCACAAACTAGCACATTTGAAGAATTATATGTCATCTAACAGGATAAGATCCTGCAACTATTTAGATGTACTCTCATGAAAAAAATTTTGACGTCCACATTCATACCTCAAAATGTGTCTCTCCACATGCACATGAAATTGTCACCATTATTGGGCAAGGAGCACAAGGACCTCTGCAAGAACAAAGTTAAGTGTCATCATGATGTTTTCTGCCTCTTTCTTATAGTTCATGCTTCACAAGTTAGAGATTAAAATACTGTATTGTACATATAATATGCATAATAGATCAATTTGATCACTATATGATGGTGACACATTAATTAACATATGTGCCAAAAAGAACTCGGTAGTAGCATTAGGATAAAAACTTAGAAGTGGTAATTGGGCCAGCCAGATATCAGCATTCAGCCCTAAGGCAGTTGGGATGGCCTAATCTCATCCTAAAAGCAATCTGGCCAGCACGGTCTTCAACCCATAATGTGAACACGCTGACCTTATTTCAGCTCTCATTTAAGATCATATCATAAAAACAGGTTTCATTCAGGGGATCATGAAATTAATCTTTAAACATTAAAGAAAGAAGTATTTCAGCTATTCGCCTTGTTGCCTAAAGGAATACAGACCAAGCTCTAGGTAACACAGACAGAGGACATACCTGTGGCATGGAGAAGGGCATTTATGGTTCTTACATCGAAGCCTTCTGCCGCATATCTATAAATTTTCAAAAACAAAAGAAAATCAATCAACCCATCACAGCTCACAAGTGTATTGCCAAAACAAAGTAACAGCTACAAAACAAACACACACCTCCGAGCAGGGAAGGCAATCCCCATCACAGCAGCGCCGCTTACAAGCATGCCGGCCGCAATCACGCATCCTCTGACACTTCCTTTCACACGCCAAATCTTGATAGCAAGGAACCTACTCTAAGTTCAATCAACCATGCCTACCACAACCTAGACATCCAAATTCAAAAAAAGAAAAGGAATAAAAAAACAGAAATCACTTACATCTTTCTTGAGGCTCCCGCATCGACAGGACTTCTTTACAACAACCCTACAAGTCTCTGCGCATTGTCCACGGTGGCAGCGCTCGGGGCACCAGTGATAGCCACAGGGCAACATCTTATCACAAGTAGCCCCACAAAGCTGCACAGCAACATCACAAGGAACTCCTTCATAAACCCTTTTCCCACAAGGACACGTTCTCTTCCCCTTAAGGGGACACTCACCACACTCACCAGAATGACACCCTCTCTCACAAACATGCTTCCCACAGCTAAGCCTCTTCTCACACGGATTCCCACACTGAAAAACACGATCACAACAATCCCTTTCCTCTTTGATCTTCCCACACCGGCACTCGTACACGCCACGTGTCCGGCAAGGAGGGCAAGCGCCACGGTGACAATACTCAACGCAACAGTGAACCCCACAATCCAAAACCTTGGAACAAGGATTGTTACATGAAAATTCCTTGAAGCCACATCGTCGAACATCTTCAATGCACCCACAAAAGCATCGAACTTTAACAAGTTTGGGGCAAGAGGGGCACGGCCCGGGATGGCAGAGTAACAAACAATGGTGTCCACAATTGTGCTTTAAGGGTCTTCCACAAACTTCGCCGCAAGAGTGTGGCAAAACCCAGGGATCATTGGGAGGGTTTTCAAGCTTGCCGCAGAAGCATAGGTAAGTTTTGGGAATGTGCGATTTGGGGTACTCCGATCGGCATTTGGGGCAGTTCCAAGTGGCGGTGTTGGAGGCGGTGGAGGAGGAGATGGGGAGGCGCGTGGCGGCGCGTGCGGCGGCGAGGTCGGAGGCCTGGCGGGCCCAGCTCTGGATGCAGATGAGGTGGAAGACGGCGAAGCAGAGGGAGGAGCAGGACCAGGTGGGATCGGAGAGTTTGATGCGTTCGAGGCAGATGAGGCATGAGAGGGCGCCGGCGGAAGAAGAGGTCAGGAAGGATTGGATCTTCGAGAGGTCCCCGCCGGAGTGGCCAGAGAGTTCCAGGTAGGGCTTGAAGATCGTGTCGGAGAGGTCCGAGTGCCGGAGAAGCTCGGCGGCGGAAGAACCTCCGCCGTCGGAGTCGGAGTCTGAGAATGGCGGTGGCGGTGGCGGGGAAGGGTGACTCCACGCTGATGTCATGTTGTTGGCACCCCTGTGATGGGACTCACTCTGGTTGTTTATGTTATGTTGTTGTCTAGTTACTGATAGACTGATATGAAAAAAAAAAAAAAAAAATACTATGTTTGTGTTTCCATGTTTATTTCAATTTTACACCTGCAAATGCCATGGTTTTTATTTTAATTTTAAAATACTCTTTTTATTTAACAAAAAGTAAAATATCTTACACTAATGCTAGTAATATATATTTTAAATAATACTTTTTATACTGATAATTTTTTTTTTATAATTTTTCTAAAAAATATTTATAAAAATTTCATAAATTTATTATGTTAATTGACACTTACATGAGAAAAAAAATATAAATATAATAAGTAATATGATGTTATAAAATAAAAATTGAAAAATAAAAAAAATATAAGTTTTAAAAGAATATTTGTAACCTTGAAATATCTCTACACAATTATTCAAAATTATTTTATTTTTTATTTTTTATTATATTACTTCTATTCATATATAAAATAAATAATAATTTATCAAAATCAATAAAATAAATAAATAAATTATTTTTAATTAATAATATTATAGAATTAAACAGTTTAAGTAGTAGTATATTTAATAACATTATTTATAATTTAAAAAATAATTTTTATATTAACAAGTGTGACTTAAAATATTAATAGAATAATAAATGTATTTATTTGTGAAATTATTTAGTATTTTATTAATAAATTAATAATAAATTAATATTATAAAAAAATATATAATTAATATATTTAAAAATGAGTCTATATTTTATATTTAAAAATAAAGAAATGTAGTTATTTTTTATATAAAGAATCAAAGATAATGTTTTTTTATTCAATATAGCTATATTTATTTTTATTTATACAAATATTAGATATATGTAATGTATTAAAAATTTGTATATTTTATACATGTAAAATTTTAAACTTTATTTATTAAATTTTTTTTGCCATCCCTCAACCTGAATTTCTGGCTCCGCCCCTGCTTTTATTCTAGGAATAATATGTAATCTTAATATTTGTTACCGCATTTTTAACGATTTTTACGTAAATTTATTAAATAATGTTATTGTTATTCCTTGTGAAATAAAATTTGTATAATTCTTTTTAATAATAAATAATGTATTTGAAAAATACAGTAACAATGTATTTTTAGGTAATAGTGTTACGAAATATCTATTATTACTTATTTTGTAAAGTTGATAACTTTGAAAATGTGTTTTATCTCTATTAATTTGACTTAGAGTGTATTTAACAAGTTATTTTAAAAGTTTATAAATTAATTTAATTTGTTTATAAATTGTTTAAATTTACTTATTCTAGCAGTTTTGATCTTATACTTAGAAGCTATTTTAATTATTTTTTGTTTATAAGTGATTAGTATTCTTTTTTCAATTTTAACACTGATTAATTTACATGAAATTTCTTTTTATATTTTTTTATTTTAAAAACTCTTTTATTTATCCTATTATTTTGGTATCATTTTTTGTCTATCACGTCTTTTACTTTTACACACATGGCCACTAGCGAATCCCATAAAGGGTACGGGGCAATTACTCCAACAAGATTTTATTATTTTACATGAATATTTTTAATATCTTTTACTTTTATCTCATAAAAAATAAGTATTTTCCTCATTAGATTATTTTTTTTAAAATAAATGTAAAAGTTATAAGAGAAAGCATTAATTTTATCTTTTTATTTTTTATAATATTGATAATGAAAAATTATATAATATTTTTAAAATGTAAAAATGTGTAAAAAATTAAATTTATAAAAGCATAGATATTTTAAATTTTTTTATGATATTACTTATTTTGTAAAAGCTTGTAATGCTTTTTCTAAAAATATTATAAATTATTTTTCTCTACTAAAAAACAATTCTAGATCCATCAAGTTTTTTACTACATGCATAATTAACTCGTCCAAAAATGATTATATGCTATTGGATATCTAATGAGATGAAGAAAAACTAGAGAAAAATGTAATATGATAAGTGATGGTATGATAAATAAAATGACATTTGTTAATAAGATTTTGTGAGTAAAAAGTGTTAATATATCATTATTATACTTGATCATCATCAATGAATTAACAGTAACACAGATCTTAACAATTCTTCACAGACCCGAAAACGTATAAATCATTTACAAAGTTTCCACAAAATCATAGTGTTATCTTCTTTTTTTAAGAATTGGTGAGATATTTGTATGAGCCTAGTTTGTGTTTGTTATGTCATCCGAATAGATAATAAAATCCAAGTAATGAAGACATCGGCAATGGAATAAAATGAAAAGCATCAAGCTGCATCAAAACAGGAAAAAAAAAATGAAAAGCATGAAACGATAATAAAATAAAGTACTAGCCAGCCTTTCAAACCACAGCCCTCTGGTTTATGTTACATAAAATGAATATGGAGTATGGACAATCCTTATAAGTTACAGCACAAATACAGCTCCTTCACGTCTCTTCAAGAAAACAAAACTAAGTGTAAAGTATACACATCTTATTTCTTCACAGCATTATTCAAAATCCGTGGAAACTCACTCCTTGTGACAGACAGCATCGATGTCCCCCAGATACATAAGTCTCACTCTCACTCACACACACCCTTACATTTTCAGTAGAAGACAAAATAAATAAAAAGCATGGCTCAAAATAAGCAAAATTTACAATATTACACAGCTACATACACACTCTTGCTATAACATATTGTAATGACTGTACAAAACATGGAGCAGAAGGATGCACAAAATCAAATGAATTCAAAGCGCATAAGAAGCTTCACGTTGGCATACTTATCTCCTTTGCGGGAATACAGTGGAACTGCTCGAATTCCACTTCTTAGTTCCCACACAGGTAAGCACGTTTGGCCACCAAAGTCATCCTTCTCAGACATGTCATACTCATGAACTTCTACACGAAGCAGAGCCAGTTCTGGAACAGCAAGTGGGAACTCAAATACCTCATTCCATGAAGGCGACCAATTATCTTCTACACTCTGAGTTTTTTTCATAACAGTATCATAAGGGACTCCAGCAATTCCCAACTGCATAAGAGTTTGTCAAACAGTAACTACACGGAAGGTACCATAAGCAATAAATAAAATGCAAGGAAGCAAATATGAAGACAGAAAATATGGATGTTAAATCAATGGAATGTAGATTATCTTTAACATACTCTTGTGTAGAAGTCTGGGGGTGAGAATTTATCAAAGTGAGTATGCTTGAAATCATAAAACCATCCTTCCCCCATATATATAGTCACCTAAATAAGAGTAAGAAAAGTAAGAGCTTTGTTAGGATCTAGATTTTAGGCTCCAGACACTTAAAAAGGAACATCATTCAAATTTTCAGGCAGCAAAGCTTTTACCTTCAAAGTTGTCTTCACAGGCAAATGAGCGTTAGGATCAAAGACCTCATTATTCGGACCACCCTTTAATAGAAAATCTGGTTTTTTAACATAACCGCACCCTCCGTTGGCCTTGAACATTCCCTGCATTAACCAAAGAGATCTACCATACCCCTGTCATGGAATGGAATCACGCACAATGAAAACTGATTAGCGGACATCTTTCATGATCTCGATATCGTTAGTCAATAGTAGACTGCATGATGTTACATGTGTGTATATCATCCTTAAAATTTTGAGTACGGCAAGTTGCTCCCACCCCTCAAGAAATCAAATACAAAAATGAAACAGAAAAATAGAGGAAGAAGTAGAAACCTGCATGTTAAATGCGACCATCTGAGCTCCATGCATCCACCCAATCAATGGGTTATAATTTGTCGAGGTAATACGAGTACCTTTTGGATACACTCTCAGTATATTCCGCTGAGTAAATCTGCCAACAATCAATAAATAAGTACTTCTCTTTTCATTTGCAAATAAACTAAACATCCTGCTATGGGTTTCGTTCAAAGCTAAATAGAATACAACTGCTTTGGATTTGTTTCAATTTACAAAGAATTAGACAAACAATGGATATGCCGCCTAAATAATAATGCATTAATAAGTTTCTAATATGACCACTAACTTTGTCAGATAGATGCCATTAGCATAAAGTATTAAGTAGTCAGAAACTTCGACTTTAAACCATCAAAAGCGCCAGTTAATCTTTGTTAAGAACTATCTAGTGTTGCATATGTCTCATTTCTCACTTATGAAACCATAAAATACATAAACAAAAACCCTTATAACAGTCAAATTTTACCAAATATGCATCACAAAATACAGTTATAGCCAATTCATATCAAATTGAGGGTAGCCAAGCGCACCCAAATGAGTTTTCTCTCAAGGACTAACTGGAAACAGTTAACAATACCTGACAATTTCTTTTCCATGAGTTTCAGAAGCTTTTTCTAGCTGTAGCTCACTTAAACTTAGACGTTTCACTTTATCAGGATCCACTTTGAGACATTCCTTTAATCCACCTTTAGGCTTCCCAGCATGAATGGCAATTAAACGTCTGTATTCCTCTGCTGCATTTTGATGCGACTTTTCTGCTTCATCAATGTCTTCCCTATCATCAAGATCATCTTCATCAATGTTCTGTAAAAGATGGTAAGCCAGAAAATGAATCAACCAATCCCTCCCTTACAGAATTAAATGTAGTGGCAATTGGTGTACAACATTGACTTAGTCTCAGACCTTGTAATCAGAGATAGTGCCACCTCTCAAACTAGGGACTTCCTTCCCCCATGCTTCTTCATCATCTGCAGGCTTTTCCTTTTGTGATTCCTCCTCCTTTTCCTGTACTTCTTTTGCCTCAAGGTACTCCTTAGGTGGTTTGGTTGATATAATAATCCTCCTTTTAAGTGATTCAGGAGAAGGAAATTCCTTCAAGCTTTCTGAGCTAGGAGCAAATAGTATGTCTCCAAATGTTTTAGTAATCATCTAAAAATTTGAACAGGACTGCCAAGTGTCAACCATAAGAAAATAAACATTTTGATTTTTGAATTCCCGGAGAATTTCAATTAACTAACCTCAGCCACTTTGGCCTGAAGGTCGGGAGTAAGATGGTCTTCTAAGGTTATTACAACTGGATATTCTGAGGCAACAAAGGCATACTGTTTAATAGACCTCAAACATCTGATGAGTTCCACAGGAGATGTCAAAGTCCTGTATTACAAAAAATAAATATGTAAAGATCTATATTTCAAAGTATTTAGGAAAAATAAATGTATATTCAAATTGTCATTAGTAATAATATATTGGAATAATATCATCTTCCTGCTCCGCCAGATTGCATCATGTTGTTTGCGAGTAGTAAATAGATGAATAAGTCTTCATCACATTGTTGGAGAGATTTATTTCCATTGAAAATTTTTCATTTTCTAGGCAATGAATGCTTATAATCACTAGATCACATCAGAGTAGAAACAGATAAATGAATAATAACTACTGAAATGAATGAGATGATTTGAATGAAAAAAAAAAATGAGGGGAAAAGAAGAAAGGGAGCCAAGGGAGATGACTCAAATCCCTGTTTAAAAGTCAGCAACATTGTACCAGTAAACTACTAAAACTACCTTCCATGAAGAACATCCACATCATCCTTTGATGCATTAGGCCATATATCTAATTCAATCACCCTTACACCCTTCTGCAGTGCATTGATGATGGGGACATCACTGCAGTCACTGCTAAGCTGGTTTCCTGTTAGATAGGAATTATGACCAGTATAGATGAAGTAATGAGATAACGGTGAAGACATATCTTGGTGCACCTGCAAATGGAATAGTAGAACTAATATTAATCACGCTAACACTACAACCAGAGCAACAGAGTCCACGTAATCTCATACACGATATAACATCAATCATTTCAATACCTATGGCATGTGGGAACAATTTTTATTGAATGGTACTCGAACATAAACTTTCCTGAAACAATACAACTTTATATACATGCACCTTTCATGAATAGACTTGTATTTTCATGATAGGAAACAACTTTACATTCATTTTGAAAATCTCTGATATGGCAAGCTAATGATTACTTAGATGGAAGATATAGACTTATCACCAAAATGAAACTGAAGTACTAAAAATTCCGCTGAAATCGATCTTATTAGTGGTTGAGATTGAGAAATATAATTAATGAGTAAGAAGTCCAACAGTGTGTGTTTAGATACCAAAATATATAAGCTTAGAACACAAAAGGTAAAAAAAAAAAAACAAAACATATATAAGAAGAGCATTCACGTCCAAAGATTCTACGGTATAAGGAAGAAAAGACATGTATATAAGGAGAACACATTCAAATGGAAAGTGTAAAAGAAAAAAAGAAAAGAAAAAAAAACGAAAAAGGGTTAGCCTTACCCCAAGAGAAGGTGAGAGAGGTGGGTTAATATGGTGACTGAAGAGATAGTTGAAGAAACATTCGAGATTGAGACCTCTTCGATGAAAGATAGTGAGATGCGTGTGGCCATCGATGATGGCTTGAGCTTCCTCCAGAGTGGCATTGTGTTCCCTCTGCACCTCAGCGAGGAAAGTGCGGAGGTGAGTAGGTGTCATGAGGCCATTCTGATCGGAGTAACGGTCGAAAAGGGTCCTTATCTCCGGCGGGACCTCCGAGACGGGGAGCCTGAAGCGCCGGCGGAAGCAAAAGCAAACGTTGTAAGTCTGTTTGTTGGGCATGTCTTAATTAATGTCCTGTTTTGCACTCTCCCAAGTTCCAACCACTTGAAGAAGAAGAAGAAGAAGACGATGATGATGATGATAACTAAAGGGTACGAGACGTGTACTTGGTACAAACGAATATAGGTAGTTGGTGGATAAACTTTTGGTTTTCGTCGGAGAATGGATACGTTTCTTGTGTTTGAAATTTATACTATTTCGTAATAAAAAAATTGAAAAAGAAAAATAAAAAACAAGTTACTAGAATCAAACGTGTCGGCAGATAACATCACCCAAAACTTTTGAAAGGAATACCAAGATACCTTTCGTGTATTAATACTTGCATACGTAGCTAGACTTTCAAGTATTATTTATAAATAAAAGAAAAACAATCAATTTAGTTTTTTTTTTAATTTAATTATATATTATCATTATGTTAGTATTTTTTTAATTTTGGTTTGTGAATTAATCTCTTAAAGAACTATTTTGTCATCAATGTGTTCTTTATGAAAAATAACAGTGACGATGAACAAATATTTAAAAGATTATTTTGATGACAAAATTTTAAAAGAATCAAATTTAATTTAATGACAAAAAATCATTTTTGAAAGACTAATTTAATAACCATTTTTAAAAAAAACTAGTTTAATGAGTAACGACATATATATTCTAGAGGATCAAATTTTAGATCATATTCAAATAATAATATTATATTAACTAAATTAATTATGAAGTTAATTCATTAAGTATGAAATGCTTTTTTTAATTTAATGATAATGTAAAAAACTTTAGGTTCAAATTATATTTAATTTTTCCTAGTAATAATGAGTCCGAATCAAATATTTTTTTCTCTAAGTGGCTAGTTGAGGAATGCATTATTTGAAAAATTCACGATGAAAGAAAAGTGAGAACATGGAAATAAAAAAGTGAATTTCAATTTTGTCCAATAAAATAGATTGTTGTATAATTGCAATGATGTTAATACTTATCTAACTTCACTGATAGTCAAACAAATGAGTGAGATAGGAAAATGATTCTTTCTATAGTTCTATTTATTCAAATTGGGAGCCTAAAATATTCTAAAAATCCCACTTAATTAGAAGGCACTGATAAAAATCTAGTGTCATTTGAAAGTATTGAGCTAATGGTGCATATTCGGTTAAAACTAGGTATAATTTAGCAGTGGAGAGGAAAAAAAACAACATGAAATTGCTTCATCAAGTGCAACTATATATATGGTGAAAGAAAATTTGTGCCATCAAGATCATCCCACGATGCAAAGCGTTAGTAGAGAGGGCATGCAAAGATATCCTCCCAATAGGTGCAATATGATGAGAAGGGATATTAATTATATGTCCAACACCTAGTTGTGGAGAAGAAGAAGATTGAAGAAGGAAGACATGCATCATCCACTCTTGTCGTGTACGTAGTGAATAATAATAATAAAAAAAGTCTAATTGGACTATTCTCTCAACATTCATATAAACATATTGAAGAATAAATAACTATTGATTAATTCTGCAAGCTTTTGCTTCTTTGAGATAGCAAAACGTTGAGCATGAATGTGAGCTTTTATTGGCAACATGGCACTGCTAGAATCAATGGGTGCTCCAATGTAGAAGACTTTCTTGCATGTAGGTCCTTCATAAAGCAATGGTCGTGTACACTGTATGTAATAGTATCATTTGACTGTTAGGGTTGAAATTTTATAAATAAGATCTTTGCATTTCTTTTTTTGTTAAAATATTTATTTCAAACACTTTTATAACACCTATAATTTTCACACATCGATCAATGTTAATTTGATGAATGGAACGAATGTTTTCAGGCAAAATTTTGAATAGTCTTTCAAGTTTCCCTCCATTAATTTACTTTACTTTTGATTTACACTCTTGCAATTTATATAATCCGTATCTCTTTTCATTTCACATCTCTCCTTCATCCCATTTCTTCTTTCTTTAATTTCATGTATTTAAATTTATCCATTTACATTTATAGAACCTTTACCTTATTGAATTTAAGTTCATGCACTTTTAAGTTTCATGTTCTTTCCTGTAATATTTGTTATTCTTTCTTTTTCTTTTTTTTCATCAAAAGATTGCAACTATAGAGAATAAAATAGGATATTTTAAACTATATGTATTAAAATAATTTTTTATAACTATAAAGATAAAAAAATAATTAAATATTTTTTTTAATTTAAATATTTGTAGAGAAATAATTAAATAGTTAACCTACACATGTTTTATAGTTTCAATCGATCTTTATGGGACACATTACAATTTATAAAAGAATTATAACAATTAATTTTGTGTCATGTAAAAATTATAATAGTTAGTACTATCTAGTAATTTCTCTTATTCAATTACCTGTGTCCGCTCTAAACCTTTATCATGAGAATCTACGACAAAAATTAACAAAAGATTGTCACAATGTTGGAACTTATTATTTGGCCATTAAAATTGTACTAGACCAATCTTTAGGATCACTACAGTAATCACAGTAAAGGTAGAAAAGAGCAAATCGGTAGTGCACCATAAAAGAGTGACACTCAAATGATTTAATTGTACAATGGAGAGTTTCACTCTCCAGGAAAACAAATTATCCAAGCAAAGGTGGTCTTATGTGGCTAGCTAGGATTGAAGACTTATTCATGGGTCGGTTTTTTCATTTAGAGAGTGTATGGCATTACATTCGAACCTATATTATGGCTTTTTGGTTTCAGCCAATGTTTTAAATTGTGGTAGTATTTTTATTGTGATCTTTGGTATTACAGAAAATCATGGTAAATGTAATTGCAATTAATTGCGGTCATATATTGATGTTGATGGTGCAGAAAATATAACATAGTAAAGCCAAAAATACGATTGCAAGCAGCTAAAGATAAAGATAATTATCATTACAATGACCTCATATCCATTACTAAGGCTAGGATTATTATATGACTGACCCTACAGATCCTATAACTCATCTAAACTGAAACCGCATTAAAAGCTTCACAGATTTTAATTTGTCGCCCTTTTCATCATACAGAGGGACTGATCGGAATCCATATTTTAGCTCTGAGACTGGCAAACACGTCTGTCCACCAAAGTCATCCTTTTGACTCTTATCATTCTCTCGAACTTCTATGCGGAGCAAAGCCAACTCTGGAACAGTCAAAGGGAAATCAAACTCTTCGTCCCAGACGGGAAACCAGTTATTTGAAATTACACTTGTTTTCTTCTTGGCCATATCAGCAGGAACTCCAACAATACAAACCTGTTATATATGAATTGATCAAATGCTTAGGATAAGTATAATAAACTCGTGTGTCTCTCTTTTATCAGAATTCTAGCCATGACCAACCAATTTTTTTTACAATGTTGCCTGATATAAAACCCCTTAAATAACGTGAAATGAAGTTGTAGGGGAGGTTAGAAACAGTTAAAAGAATTTTAAACTAATATTGAAGCATATAAACTAAGCCAACATGTCTCCTCACACGAACTATATCCATTGGGATATTGATGCTTCCTAATGTGCAATATTAGCATAATTACCCAACTCACCTTAACGTAAAAGTCTGGTGGCGAGTAAGTATCAAAGTCGGTTTGACTGAAATCTAAGCTCCAACCGTTCCCCATGTAGACTTTTACCTACAGGCAGAGGGAGAAGTTCAGAAGATGTCGCCAAACTAACTGATTTCCTTTTCAATATAATATCTCACCTTTAATGTTTTCTTCAATGGCAATGTTCTTTTAGGATCGAAAACCTCATTATTTGGACCTTCTTGAATTAGAAATTCAGGCTTTTTCACATAACCACACCCCCCATTTGCTCTAAACATTCCTTGCATGTACCGAAGTGATTTGCCATGCCCCTAATAAAGGAAACAGCACATTAGCAGGTCAGTATTGTTGTTGAAGATTAAGCATAGATATAATGTAGATGGACACACATAATTTATACTATTTCAATAAGCATATACGATTGCTTCACAATAAAGAATAGTCCGAAGATCTAATATCGATTCACTAGTCTCAAACCTGCATGTTAAACGCAACCATTTGAGCTCCATACGTCCACCCTATGTGTGGCTTGTAATTTGAGGAATCGAGACGTGTTCCCTTTGGATATACTCTGAGAATATTCTTCTGAGTAAACCTGGAAAGGGGCATAAAAACTATGTATTAAGTTGAAAGTTTTAAACTACTAGAGTTTATAATATAAATCTTTGCATTTACCATTACCAAGTTCCACTGTTAGAAAACTACCTAACAATATCAGCTCCATAAGATTCAGAAGCCTTTTCAAGTGCTTGTTCACTCAAGCTTAAGCGCCTAACTCCACCAGCAGCTTTTAATTCATCCTGTACGTCACCCTTCGGTTTCCCAGCATGGATTGTAATCAAGCGTTTGTACTCGAGTGCAGTCTGCTAGTGTGATTTTTCATCATCTCATATACATTCAAATCTTCCTCAGTTACGAGGGAAAGGATAACATAAAGATGCACAATATATAAAATTATATAAATCAAATGCCACTTGAGCATAACATAGCTCAAGTAGTTGGGAGCTCGGGATTTAGGTAGAAGCTCATATGTTCAAGTCACAATTCTAGGGATTTAAGGGAAAAAACAAATCAAAATTCGTCAAAAACCCACCTTATCATCACTTTCCGGTTCATTAGTATGGTCTGGCAACTCGTCAGCTGATTCCTTTTCGTTGTCCTTGTCATCATATTGTTTGGATTCAAGAAATTCTTTTGGTGGTTTAGTTGATATAAGAATTCGACCTTTCAATGATTCTGGTGAGGGGAATTCCATCATAGAATCTGTCTGAGGATAATAAAGCAATTCTCCAAACACTTGAGTTGCCATCTACATATAAGTTGGAAATTCGTATTCAACACCTAAAAGAGGGATGTGAAGTACATGCTTGAAATAAAATGGAGACCTACCTCTGCAGCTTTAGCTTGAAGATCTGGTGTAAGGTGATCTTCTAAAGTTATAATGAGTGGGTAGTGAGATTTAACAAAAGCATACTCTTTTATGGACTTCAAGCACTGGATGAGTGAGACAGGAGTGGTAAGAGTCCTGAAAGAATTCAGAAAATGTCCATAAGTAGTTTTATAAAGTTGCACGATAAATATCTCACAAAACTACAAGATCAGAAGTTATGAGAAGGAAAATCATCCAATTTTATGATATTGAGCTGAGGATCAGCTAGCACCTTCCATGAACTACATCGATATCATCTTTGTCTGAATTTGGCCATAAATCTAGTTCAATTACTCGCACACCTCGTTGCAAAGCCTTTATGATTGGCACATCACTGCAGTCACTGCTCAGTTGATTACCAGTCAGATAGGAATTGTGCCCAGTATATATGAAATAATGTGACAATGGAGCATTCATATCATGGTGCACCTGGAATAAGACATCATTCAGTCGTATTATCAAGAAGATAGCTAAATCATTGTTCGTTTGCATGCAGTCATTTGGAAAATATGCATCAAATTCAAAATTACTCCCCATTATAATGGGAAGACAACCTCTACATATGATATATGCAAAAGAATAAGACTACTAAATTCACCAAAATAAATAAATAAATACATAATTCACCACTAATATTGAACTTGATTTTATTGACTGAATTCCTTTCTTAATATTTTTCTGTTCCTGTTGGCTCTCTGATACTGTAAATGAGTTCTAACAAAGATAAAGATGATGAAGATTTAATTTTAAACACCAGTGCAACTGTATAACTATTGATTGTTCAATTATCGTTGTCACATTAACAAATGAAACATTACAATTCCAAAAGCTTGATCCAATTCAGGAGAGATTTTTGCTGTAGATGACTATATAATGCTGATTGGGTTAGTGCACATTATATACAAGAATTTATCCTAAATAAATCCTCATTCTTCATGAGAATTTGCTGGATTTGTAAATAGGGCATGAAGTAGAAGAAAACTCAGCGTCTGCATACTTATTTTCATAAATGAAATAATCAGCTCTTGTGCTTTCTATTGATTTCTCCATCTATTCCTTATTTAAATTCCCGCTCTGCCTTTTAGTTGGGATTTATTATTTTATTATTTTATAACTAGTTGGGATTTATTATGGTATCATATCCATGATCCATGATACATACTATTATAAAATTTCACCCTACACGTTATATACACAAAAGACAATACAAAACCATATGATTCAGTGCGACCTCGTGCTGTGAAATTTCACCATCGAAAAAAATATACTATATATACGATTTAAACGTGGCATAAATCCTAAACCCTTAAATTATCAGGATTTGGCCAAGTGCATGGATAATATAGACTAGGCCATGGCCCTATATTCAATGTTTGTAAGATATTTCTATACCTGCAATGTCAATTTTGCCACTTATGGCGGAGTCAAGTGATAAAGAAACTGTCCCTAAAGACCGGAAACATAGAGTCAATTTCATAACTTCGTACCTTTAAATTTTGTTAGAATTAATTCTAAAAATTAATATTTAAAGGATTTGAAAACAATATTTTAGAGTATAAATATATTTTAAAAAAAATTAACTTTACTATTGTACTATAAATTAGAGCATAGAACTCTCCAGTGTCTCAAACATTTTCTTTCTTTTCTCTTTCAGAAAAGCAGTTCACGCACTCTCTAAACTAGCAAAAAAACGTATCACTTACTTTGTATTTGGTAGAAAGAAAGAAAGAAAGAAATAATATGAAAGAGAGAAATAAATGGAAAATTCAGTAAAAATAGAAATGTATTTCTATAAGTGATTTTCTTAATTGTCTAAAAAGTTTAACATAAAAAGAATTTTATGTCCCAATTTAAATTATTTATTATAAATTTAAAATATAATTTATATAAAGAAATGTTATTTGTACAACAAAATTTGTACAATAATACGTTTTTGTGGTTATCTTTCTCTTGCACTTCATTTATTTGTTAAAAAATTTTTATTATGAATTTTAATTATAAAATAATTTATATATTTAAAAATATTTATTTATTATAATTTAATTATATAAAATTAAATGTTTATTTCATATAATACACTAGATAAAATATTAGTTTGGTTGAAACAGTAAAAAGCTTTTAGTCATTTAAAAAACTAGACTAAAACCTAAATTAATTTTGAGAAAGTTAAAATTAAAATAAACAATATTAGCGGCCAAATTCATATTAATTGCGGCAAAAGTGATTTCTAACCTAAACTAGCATACCATAGAGTGTATTTAGGTTACCATTTCAAAGTCTAAGAACGTCCGTTTGCACTTTCCTAAATACTATACGGAATAAATTAACACGCGTTAGGTTATAGGGAGTATTCAACTTTTCCCAATAACACTCATAATTATTTTGTTTAGATGGATCCCAGTTTCTTATCTTTAATTGAGTAGTATTTTGCTTCAATCTTCTTTAGTTAAGACGGGTCCCATTAGTTTGCACGATAAGGAGGCAACGAATGAAAATTAGAATAACGCATTCTAAAAATTTCAGTGTCCATTTGACAATGATTAATTTAAACTTAAAAACACATTTAATTATATTTAATAGTTTTTAATTTTCTAAAATAACAGTTTTAGTTGTTAAGGATGCCCCCATTGTGCAAAAATAGTTTAAGTTATTACGTAACAAATAGATCCTCATTTTACAATTTTATAATTCTTTTAAGAGGAGCAAAAATTTTAAATATCATATAAATATTAGCTCTAGAGCAAAAATATAAATATGAGATGAGAAGATATATTAATAATAATAATAATAAAAAAGATTAGAGGATATACCTAAGTGTGAATAGCACTGTTCATGCAAACTAGAGCGGCAGTAACTAATAAGTGCTGAGCAGTGAAATATTAATCTCAAAACAGAAGAGCAGAAAAAAACACCACTAAAAGAAATTTTTATTACGAATTTGTTCTGGACAACGTAACATCATTTAGATTTGCATTAGACTTATTTAGATAAAATTTCTAATAAGTATTTATACGAGTGGAAAATAATAAATAAATAAATAAATTAAATTTTTATTATAAATTAAAAATAATTTATATACTTAACTTTTATATAAAAATTATTTAATTTCTCTAAAAACTTAAATAAATAAGTAAATTTTAATTTGTGAAAAAGGTTAATCTATTTTACATTTTTATTTTATTTTCTAAGTATTTAAAAAAATTAGCTAAAAGGATTATAGAAAGGTGTGTTGGTTATGCATATAGGACATAAAAAAACTCAGGCAGGATAACACAACTAATTAACTTGCTTAAAAAAAACCCTAAACCTTATATATATATATATTATTTTTACTATCTCATATTTATTTTTATTTAAATATTTTTTTCATAAAATGATAAATTTTATTCTCATAATATGAATATAATTCTTTGAACATGAAACTTGAATTATAATTCTTCTTTTTCATATCAACTGAATTATAATTCTCAAAGGAGGAAGAGTCTAAAATATTTTTAGACAAATACTTAAAATTATTTATTTATCATGTTATTTTATTCTTTAATATGATATAATAATAAGATACATTTAAGATAGATGTCTTTATATTAAGTCTATAAATTAAATATTTTATGATATGTATAAAATTAAATTTTTATATTAATATAAAAAATTGCATTATCAATTAATTAAAATTAATTTAAATATAATTTTTAAAATAATTATTTTGTAAATAAGCAATGTAATCATATAACAATTGAACTTAGTCCTTGTTTGGTTATCATGAAAATGAAGAAGAAAAAATTGAGTACAAATATAACGTGTGTTTAATTGTGTAAAATTGAGTGAAATTTTTTTTATTTTAATCTCAATCTCATATTTTTTATTTCTTTATTACTAACTAACTTTATTTGATCTTATTCCATTACATTTTTTTTATAACCAAACTAAAGGGAATAGTCTTTAGTTCTGGTCTAAAGATATCCTAAATTTACTAAAAAAATATAACAATTTATCAATAATTTATAATTTAATAATGAAGTAATAAAAAAATTATACTATTAATAAATTCTAATAAAATTCATAAATATATCCAATTGTATCTTTTGCACTTTTAAATGCATGAACTAAGCGTGTTTGAGTTCAAAATTTCGTTAAAATACTAACCAATATAATTCAAGTAAATATAAGCATGTTTTATCTTATATAAAAAAGTTAATTTTACATTCAACATTGAATTTGAATTGAAATAATTTAGGTTATCTTTTAATAAAAAGTTATAATAAACTTTGTTACTAATCTACTTTTCAAACAAAACCATTCAAACATAAAATAATTTATTTTAAAATAAATTTTAACCATTTTTTTTTAAATTAACTTGATTCAAAATTAAATTTGCAGACAATGATTCAAACACACATCTAATCTATTTTATTTCCTCTCCCTTAATTTTTTTTTTTCCTTCCTATTTCCTCTATTAATTCAAACAAAACATGAAAATCCTGCAAACATTACGAGATCCTAAAGAAAAGGAAAAGAAACTCAATTGATTTATATTTTTTCTGGGGAAAAAAACAAGAGTATAGAGAATTCACCTGAGATTTGATGGGACTATTGAAATCGTGGTGTTGCAGGAAACGAAAGAAGTCGTGGAGATCGAGTTCACTTTCCCCGTTCTCTTTCCGCGATTCTTGGAGGATCCGATCGGAATCTGATGCAGTGCAGTCCACTTCGCCCTGATGCTCCGCCAGGAACCGGAGGAGGTGATCGCCGGACATGGAGGAGGCGCCGGCGGTGAATTCAGAAAACGCTTTTTGGACGTCGGACGGTGGGCCCCGTTCGGTGACGGTGAACTTCCTGTTGAAGCAGCCGAAGACTTTGTAGTTGTGGGTGGCCATCGTGTAATCAGATATCACGTAAAGAATGGATCAAAGAGAGCGACTGGTTTGAGTTTCAGAGAAGAAAATGGATATGTATGTTACATGAGGACATGAACCAAGCACACTGCCATTTATGGAAAAACATTTATTTTTTAACGTTATTTTAAAAAAAATATGTAGTTCCTCTTATTGTTTAAATAAAATTTCGTTTACCATCAAAAAAGTTAAATTATTAAAATCTTTAAAAACATCCAGGGAAATTTCTACCTTGGTTTATAACTTTTTTAAAATATCTTTTCTTAACTACACTTTGAAATATTTGAAAAAAATTAGAAATATTAAATATATTAGCAACTAATTTAAGTAAAAAATTATAAATTTAATTATTTTTTATCATAATCATATTATTAGTACAAAATAGATATTGACTTTGTTAAATTATAAATTTTATTTGATCTAACAATTAGACATGAGTTAAAATATTAAATATAAATTATATGAAAAATAATTTATGCGTTAATAATATAAAAGGTTTTTATTCATTCAATCATAAATTGATATATATATATGTGTGTTAAATTCATTAATTTTATAATAATTACTTCTAAACTTAAAATTATATTTATCATAATTTTTTATTTATTGTTCATATAAATTTGTTTATTAAATTTTTTACTTAGGATTACAAGTAAAGTCTCTCGTCAGAATCACTATTTTAAAAAAATTTCGCATTCACTTTTTATTTGTTGAATATACAAAATTACTTTGTTTATTATAGGCCTAATATCTTCGATATTGTCTTTTAGTAGTTCTAATATTTTAGAGTGTAGTTTTGATACTGATAGAATTTTTTTTTTTTCATTATATTTATCTATAGACTCGCTAAAACATAGTCGATCAACAAATAATCAATCTCCTATACTAAAGTTAATCCTACCAATTAAACACTAAGAGGATCGACCAATTAAACATTATGAGAATACAGTTTACATTTATCGTTGATAAAAATAAAGTCAAATTATATTATTTAGTTATATTAATTTTATTTAACTCGAATCAATCTAATACTAATTCGTTTAGGTATTGAAATTTGATTTTCTAAACCCAGTCTATTAACCTCAAATTAATTCAATCACCATATTTTTTCACTTTTTGAAATATTATAATATAAAACAATAATATTATTTTACAACTTTGTTTGTTTGTTTTTGTAGGATTTTATAACTTAGTTTAGAAGACATTATTGTGTTGAAATATTTTTACAAAAATGCTAACGTGATCGTGCAACTTAAACTACCATAATTGAGTTGGAGTAGTTTGGATTTGCGAAATTCTTTTACCTTGACACAACCCACAATCACTAGAAACGTGATTTTGGGACTTGTAAGATGAATGGATTATTTTGAGTTTGTTTACGAAGAAAACAAAATTTCGTAAATTGATTAAAATATCCAGTTCTAGATTATTAAAAGAATAATTATAATTTATGCCTTTAGTAAGAGAAACTAAGCTTTTTTACTTAAAGACGTGCCTGCGCAAAATTTTTGACATTTTAGGTTGAAAATATGCAATGCATAATGTCTTATTACTTACCAGCCAAGTCTTGGTCAGAAATTTTTATGAAGGTTGAATTGAAATGCTTTTCAGTAGTATTGCATTTGGTTCTTTTCAGTTACAAAATAGCTTTCAATGAGGTCATAGATAGGAACTAGGAAGCACGGTCCCAAGGAAAAGCATTGCAACTGATTGGCTACTAGCCAGTCAAATGGTCCATGGACGGCTACAATATCAAGCTGGAGTATATGGTATGAGGTTTCTTTCCAGATGACAGTCAATTTCAATTAATGGATCAGCTTAAGCTAGAATGCTTCTTTAATGGAAATTAAATTCTATTTAAATGCATGTGCTTGTGCTCTTATATTGTGGAATGACTAGTGCATTATCGTCCTACCTGGCTCGTGGTTTGTAAAAAAATGGATATATTTGACTCTTCCTGTAAAAAAAATGTTTGCCAATAGAAAATGCACAGTCAGGCCAGTTACCAATGACTCCCAGTTTTTTGTAAAAACAATGAGAACCAGCTGCTATGAACTTCAACAGATAAAACCACTATTCTCTATAACCATTAGATTGTGCTATTCACAAAGGTAGAAGGGCTGATTTGTTTTTGTGAAATTAAGTATTTGAAAAACAGCCAAAAAATAAGTTAGCAACATGAGTTATCCATTGACTATGTCAATTACAAAAAGCAATCACGTGCTACTGATCCATGTGATGTTGAAGATTGACAGATTGCCTCAAAATTCTGCTACTGCTTCTAGCTGGCTAAAGAAGGTTCTTTCCATGGATTGTATTTTACAACAACATGGTTTTAATAATTTAAATGAATGGTAACTATCTACAATTTATTTAAAGTTTCAAGCTTAAACCGCATTAGAAGCTTCACAGATTTATATTTCTTTCCCTTTTGATCATACAGAGGGAGTGACCGAAATCCATGCCTAAGCTCTGATATTGGCAGACAAATTTGTCCCGCAAAGTCATCCTTTCCCTGATCTTTGTCCTTTACTTCTATGCGAAGCAAAGCAAGCTCTGGAACACTCAATTTGAATTCAAATTCTTCATCCCAAACAGGATACCATGTGTCCATCTTTACAGTTGTTTTTTTCTTGGCACAATCAGCTCGCACTCCAACAATGCAGACCTGTCCCAACAATTTGATCAAAAAGTAAGATAAATGTACAATAGTTCATACTTCTCCTATCTTTCTATGTTTCTCCTATTTTTTTCCCGGACAACATTATCTCTTTAACACTCTTAGCCGTTACCAAATATATTTAAGCAATCTCTTGTCATAAAATTTATCATCTTAAAATTAGTGGATTTCACTTTATTAGTAATAATGGAGCAAAGATCAGCCAAATGAATTTACAAAATTAAAAGATAAAAAGGATCAAAGGATCTTTAGTGTGTCTGGTTTAGGGTGAGCAACCAAAAATCACGGTGTAACCCTGAAAACCAGAAGCAATAAAATGTTGCTTTGAGTGTGAACGTGGAAACAGAATCGTGGTGTCACTAAAGCACCGCCACTCCAAAACATAATAGCATTTGTTGTAGGTACCAATATTCAAGATCGATATTCAATGATGAAAAATAAGCAGTGAATTTAATGGTAAAAGATCACTCATGGTATGGGAACTCGGTTCACGTGAGTTTACAAGGTTATTGCTCCAAATCTATCAAATAAATGTACGGAGAATTATGCAACTGACCTTTGTGTAAAAGTCAGGTGGAGAGAATCGATCAAAGTGTGTTGGACTGAAATCTGAACTCCAGCCATCTCCTTTGTATACTTTTACCTATTGTTCAACATGAAAATATCCAGATGTTATGAAATAACCCAATTTCCTTTTAGCAAAGTGAGTAAGGGGTATGCTTACTTTTAATATCTGTTTCACTGGCAATGTTAAACTTTTAGGATCAAACACCTCTTCTTGTGGAAGTGTTCGGATCAGAAATTCAGGCTTTTTAACATAACCACACCCTCCATTGGCTCTGAACATCCCTTGCATCAACCGGAGTGATTTGTCATGCCCCTGTCATAAGAACACAAACGTTAATTCCTGAAAGGTTTATATTCCCAATCTCTAGTATAAATAAACATTTGAGATTTGGATATCAACATTTTAGGTCAAAAAACTCCTTGACGCATTATAGATAAGAATCATGCGACTTAGTAATATTTCAACATGCATAAAAGCCAAATTATACCAAAACACCATTTTATCTAGAACACTTTGCTTTTTGGATTTGTCACAACTTTCCAACCTGCATATTGAATGCAACCATCTGAGCTCCATACAGCCACCCTAAATAAGGCTTGAAATTTGAGGATTGGACACGTTCTCCTTTAGGATAAACTCTGAGGATATTTTTCTGTGTGAACCTGGAAAGCATAACAATGAGTACTTAGTTATGTGGTTGGTTTAGTAAGTGTTTCATGAATGTTGTCAGCTATAGTCTATAGAAATGCTGACCACCTCTTCAGGTACTGGTAATGTTCAAATAAGTATGATAGGTACCTAATAAGGTCGGCTGCATGAGACTCAGAAGCACTTTTGAGTTTCTTCTCACTCAAACTTAGCCGTCTAACTTTAGTATCATCTTTCAGTCGATCCTTCATAGAACCTTTAGATTTTCCACCATGGATTGCAATCAAGCTTTTGTATTGACGTCCACCTTGTTGGTTTGGTTTGTTATCACTTGTATTTATATCTTTTTGATCTTCATCACTTGCATTCTGCTATGCATTAAAAGAGATAATGTAAAGGCACAGGACTACTAATTCAAATTTCAAAGTTCTGCTTTGCTTTGGCATAAATAATCTTTGTTATTTTGTCCCTCCTTAATGAAATGATGAATGTATGTTTCACTCACCCTGAACTCAGTTTTCAGTTTAGCCACAGAATCTGGCAATCTGAGGCTCCATGGTTCTTCTTCAGATGGTTTGCTTCCATTAGGCACAGGTTTGCTGATACTATCAGATTGTGGATATTGCTTTGGTGGTTTGGTTGATATAATTATCCGTTTTTTCAATGATTCTGGTGAGGGGAATTCTGTCAAAGAATCTGTCTGAGGACAATAAAGCATTTCTCCAAATATTTTAGTTGCCATCTGTATGAATAGAGAAAAAACAATCATGGTGAAAACGCAATAAAAAAATAGGCATGCGTGTCAATTTAACTAGATCTCTTCGTTTTCTTTTCCTATTTAAAGGGGGTGATTGATAATGAGTGCTTACTTCTGCAAATTTATCCTGAAGCTTTGGTGTTAGGTGGTCTTCCAAAGTTAGAATTACTGGATAATCAGATTTGTAAAATGCATATTTCTTTATGGATTTTAGACATTTGGATACTGTGACTGGAGTGGTAAAAGTCCTGCATTGATTCAAAAAATGTCGGAAGATCAGAAGATATAAGCAAGCAATCATTCAACTCTCTGAGATGAACTATTTTTTTTCCCTTCTTTTTCTTTTGTTAACAACTCTCTTTAAGATATGATTTTAATAACCAGCTAGTACCTTCCGTGAACCACTTTTATTCCATCAATAGCTGATGATTTAGATGGCCATAAATCTAGCTCAATTACTCGTACACCTTGTTTCAAAGCCTCTATAATTGGCTCGTCACTGCTCTCACTGGTAAGTTGATTCCCAGTCAGATAGGAATTGTGTCCCGTAAACATGAAATAATGTGACAGGGGAGCATTCATATCATGATGTACCTGGAAAGACATATGACTTATATATTGTCAGGTAAAGTTAAAATTTATAATTTCATCTATAAAACAAAGACTAAATGAAACAAAGAACATGTGTTTTTAATTTTTGTTTTAAGAATGTTTTTGACAGCCAATGAATTTTGAGTTTTTAGCTCACGTTTACATGTGAAGCAAGATTTCTGTGCATCAAATATTTAATGCTGATCTCATGACCAGACAATTTTCTGCATTCATTACCAAATCAATTTTCTTCATTTATAACTGTTAGGAACAATACAGTAGTAAAAGAATAAAATAAAAAAGAGAAAGAAAAGAATTAAGAATGTTGTCTACGTGCACGACTATATAAGAAAATATATTTTATTTTGTTGTATCACCAAAAGGTTTACAAAGGATACTTATATAGAAATATACGAGTAATGCCTCTCATCATTTACACGATGTGGGACTAAAATCAAACTACATATTTCTAACAATTCTCCCACTTGGAGTTTGATTTACATTATTACCTAATGTAGTGTCTTCATCATCAATTATTCTTGAAGGCCAAGGTAATACAAAGCCTCAACTTATCAGTTGTAACATTTTTGACCAACTTCAGTCAGATCACATCAAGTGTCTGTCGATCTAGCAACTTCCAGTCTAACTGCTCCATGTCTTTCGGCTTCTACTCCGTTAAGGGTTGATACAACTTCTTCTAATACAGATAGTCTCCTATCTGCATCTTCCAAAATCCGAAGTCTTTGTCATCAAACTTCTCAAGTCTTAACTTATCAATTGTAACGTTCTTAACCAACGTCAGTCGGATCACACCAAGTGTCTGTCAATTTAGCAACTCCTAGTCTAACTGCTCCATGTCTTTTAACTTTTTCTCCGTTAAGGGCTTATACAACTTTTGATACAGATAATCTTCTATTTACATCTTCTAAAATCCAAAGTCTCTACCGTCAAACTTCTCAACGTTTTGAGCCAACGTCAATCGGATCGCACCAAGTGTCTGCCAATCTAGCAACTCCCAATCTAACTGCTCCATGTCTTCTGGCTTCTGCCCTGTTAAGGGTTGATAAACTTCTTCTGATACAGATAGTCTTTTATATGCATCTTCCAGAATTTGAAGTCTCTGTCATCAAACTTCGCAACGTTCTTAGCCAACATTAGTCGGATCACACCAAGTGTCTGTCAATCTAGCAACTCCCAATCTAATTGCTTCATGTTTTCTAGCTTATGTCCCGTTAAGGGCTGATTAAACTTCTTCTGATATAGATAGTCTTCTATCTGCATCTTCTAGAATCCGAAGTCTCTACCAACGTTAGTTGGATCACACCAAGTGTTTGCCGATCTAGCAACTCCCAATCTAACTGCTTCATGTCTTCTGGCATCTGTCATGTTAAGGGCTGATATAACTTCTTCTGAAACACATAGTCTTCTATTTGCATCTTCTAGAATCCAAAGTCTCTACCAACGGTAGTCGAATCACACTAAGTGTCTGTCGATATAGCAACTCCCAATTAAGGACTAATACAACTTCTTTTGATGCAAATAGTCTTCTATTTGCACCTTCTAGAATCCGAAGTCTTACAAATAGTCTTCTATCTGCATCTTCCAGAATCCGAAGTCTTTGCCATCAAACTTTTAGTTTTCTATCTGCATCTTCCAGAATCCAAAGTCTCTGTCACCTTCCCAAGGTCCCACTACTTTTCTAAACTGAGATTCCCAATGTGAAAAATCAGACAAAGCCGCAACCACAAAGCATACTAAGATATTGGCTCTGATACCAATCGTTGGGAACAATGCAATAATAAAATAAGAAAATAAAGGATAAAGAAAAGACTCAAAAATTTAACACACAATATATGTTGCTTGTATAGAAATATATGAGCAATGTCTCTTATTATTTACACGATGTAGGACTAAAATCAATTTTCTTCATTTATAACAACACTTTGTCTGGACATCAACTTTTATACATCTAAACTGCCAACTAATTAGAAATAACCATAAATATGACTTCTAAAATATAACAAAGTTTTATCCCATCAAATAAGATCAACTACTTGGATCAAATAATGTAATTGGCACTGATAAAAATTAAACTCCAGCATGACTTTTAAAAAACTTGTTAAAAAAATAAAAATAAACAATCTTACCCTATGATATTCTAGGACTAAATAACATTTTATATTGAAACTAGAAAATGAAACAGTGCAAGACAAGGCAAGGTAGATTTTGGCATTGCGCAAAAGAATGTATAATGCACACAACAATAGCACGTTTGAAGAAATTTTCTGCTTCAAATTGTCAGTGTTGAAACAGTCAGAGAAAGTGCAAACCTTGTCTTTCAAGGGACCATTGAAATCATGAAGAAGCAGAAAATCAATGAAGCCGCTGAGACTTAATCCTTGTCTTGCAGTGCTAGAACTTCCTACATGTAGAAACTTTTCAACTAATTTATCCAAATCCTCTATGGTGCTGATATTTTCTCCCTGGTGCTCAACCATGAACCCAAGGAGCTGATCCTTCTTCATTTGCTTCCCTCCTTTGGCAAAATTGGAAAAGGCTTCCTTAAGGTCATTGGGTGGTTCTGCCACGTGGACTTCACCTTTTTTGGTCAAGAAATTTAAAACCTTGGTCTTGTTCGTGTCCATTTTCATTCTCAACTGCCAGCAAAACTATTTTTCAATGGAATTGAGAGACAAAACAAACAGATGCATTGTTAATTTGTGACTGAACAAAAAGGTGCAGTTTAAGAATAAGGCAAGTGAGTCAACCTTGGAAACAGAGCCTCTGTTTTTCTCTGTTTTCATTGCCGAAAAACCTCTGTGTGTTGGATCTGCGATTGGATAATTGCATATTTATGCATCCGATCAAAGTCGGAGAAAACAAGGTAAATTTAATGTCCGCACACGAAAATTGATTCTTTATTTTTTCCATGAGGGTTAGCCATTAAAAAAATTGAAGTCGTGGGGACCTGAATATAAAATGTAGTTAATGAATGTCAGAAAGGTTATTTTAATTCAAATTGTCCGGCTAGTCAAAATTTTTTTTTTTTTTATAAGATAGTAAACAAAATATTTGTTATACTAACTTTCTGAATAAAACTGAGACAATACCACTAATAACTTCTGGTAAGGTTAAGGTCAATGTTTTATGTTCACATTAATGTTGTATTTTTTTTTTTTTACAAACTATTCTTAAGGAATCATGTTCAAATTAAGTGGTTGAGTATGAGAATAAAAAAAATTCTGATAATTAACATAGTTATATATTTAAATTTGAATTTAAAATTATTAATTAAATTCAAATAACTTTACATTAATTGATTTATGCACTAAATGATACTTACGTATTATGCGATGAACATGAGAAGTGTTTTTCTAAAGATTTTTTTATTAGAATTATAGAATTTTTTTAATAAAAAAAATTTAAAAATACGTTTAACTTCGTATTCAAACCGACTCTAAATATATAATTGTTTTATAAGACTATATATGTTTTTTCAAATTTTTTCTTTTCTCAATTTTTCTTACATTCACTTTTATTTAAATATTATTCTCTTATGATATTTTTTTATATTTTTAACATCAATTAAAAGATAAAATAAATTATAAGTTAATATTCAAAATCAATTTCAAGTATATATATATATGGGAAGAAAAATCAAATAAAATCGATGTGACTTTTATAATTATTATATCATTCAATAATTTTATATAAAATGATAATTTTGTTAATTTAAATGTTGAATTATATGTCGACTTAAAGATCATCTTGAAAATAGATAAAAGAAAATTTAGACTCTAATCGTGACTTTATATAAAATGAGAATTTTGTGAATTTAACTGTTGAATTATATATTGACTTAAAGATTATCTTGAAAAAATAAATTAAAAAAAAGGAATTTGACTCTAATCATAACTTCTCGATGGAGTCAACATTGTAAAATTCTTTTTTAATCTAAGAATAAAAAAAAGCTCTCAATATAAAACATTTAATTCATTCAAATTTGACTTGTTGCTCTTATTTACATTCAAAAATGACTTGTTGCTCTTCTTTTTCTTAATTTTATAGGAAATTATAAAAATAAATAACAAAAAATAAATACTAAACAAATTTGAATTAAAGATAAGATAAGTTAAAATGTTAACTTTGTCTAAACTAAAAATAAATTAAGATTATAATTATATTAAAGAAAATAAATCATAAGATAAGATAAAAAAATCTTAATAATAAATGTTAAATATCTTTAATTTCATTAACGTGTAGAAAAATAATACATTTTTTGTACAACTTCTAATCCATTTTGTTCTAAACATTATTCAGCCTTCATGATTAGGTTTTGTAAAACTTGTTAGTCTTCTTTACACTTATATTATTGAGATTGTGTATGTTAATTTTTGAAAAAATTAAACAACAATAAAAAAAATAATCAAATTATTTATATTTAAAAAATATATATTACATCTATTTTGATTTATATGAATAAGATATTAAATAATTATATATTAATATAAAATTTGATATATATGATATATATATATAATTTATGTAAAAAAAACTTTCATATATATATATATATAATTTTATATTAATATAAAATTATTTAATATTTCATTTATATATATCAAAATGAACATAATATATATTTTTTAAAATATAGTAAAATATAAATAATTAAATTATATTATTATTATTATTCAATTTTTATAAAATTTAATATAGACAATCAATATAATATAAAGTTATAATTTAATTGTTGAATCAACAAAATTCATATTATATTTAAAGTTACTGGATAGTTTAACATTTGATAAGTTACATTAGTATCATTTAATCACTCTCCTCAGTATATATACATATACATACATACATATATATATATATATAAATTTAAATATGTTCCTATTATAAGATTTTTCATAACCTTTTTATTTTTTTAACCTATCATATTCAATCTCTTTAATTTTAATTTTATATATTTTAAAAATATCAATAATTAAAAAAATTATATCAAAATATAGTTATTTATCATAAATTTAAATATAATTTATACGGTTAAAAATATTTACTTATTATAAATTTTAATAATAATATAAGTTAAATAATTTTTAAAAATAATGATCATGTACTTATGGTACAAAATAATGTTTTATTATAATTAAATTATAAATCACTATTTATATGATTTTTAAAATAATCATTAAAAAATTAATAAAATTATCACACATGACTAGTTGTAATTGAATCACAAAGTAAAATTGTTTTATATTATTGATGCATAATAAATTTTTATTTAAAAATATTTGTTTATTATAATTTTAATTATATAAAATAAATATTTATTTTGTATAATTTATATGTTAAAATATTAGTAGTTAATAAGAAAAATGAAAAGTTGCTCTCGTAAAATAGCGTCAAAAGCTGTTAGTGTTTTCAGATTCAAATCTGGAATTGTTGATTGACTCACTGAATTAGTTATACCAGAAAGCTACTAATTAAATGGCATAAAAATTGATACTTAAGATCAGTGCACGTTGAAGCCACCCACACCCACACCTTCAGAAGTCACTTTGCAGGAAATGTATGCATGCGTTTGGAGGCAAAGGCATGAAATTGCGAGTTGACAAAAGCTGAAATGTGTGACAGCAGTTGGCTCACGAATCAACCTTCTTAAGTTTATTGCTTTAAAATCTAGTTTATGACGTCATTATCAACTTATTGCTTATATGATGCACGCTGCCCAAGTTTTTAAAACCCTTCAATATAACAATAAAATTTCTGACGGTGAATATCGTGAGAGTGTAGCATGTAAACAATCTAGTCCCTTCGTTTCATTTTTTTTTTTAAATTATTTCAAATTATATGTTATCTTACATAATTAATAAAATATTAAGTACTTCATTCGTTTTAAAATAATAGTTTTTTCAAATTATAACGCACTAATTAAAAAATATTTAATTAATATAAGATTAGATAAAAATATATTTAATTATTTAAAATATATATATATACTTCTTCAGTCTCATTATAATTTACATTCTAGATTCTTATTTGATGAAAAACTTATAGATTTTTTTATATATTTTAATATAATTTTTCTTTTTTTATTAAAAATGTTTAATGTTGTTTGCAAATGTTTTAAAAACTATAGATAAATTTCCAATTTTTTATTCAATAATAAACAAAAGTATAATAGTGTATAAAAAATTAGAAAGTGTGATTAATAAAATAAAAAATATATTTTAATATTATAAAATATAACTAATTAAAAAATAATTAATATTTAAATAATATCCTTAGACATTTAAATCATTTTTAAAAAATATTATTAAAACTATTACATTTAATTTTATATTATAATTTTAATTATGTTGGTCCTTCCATATTTTTTTCAATTTTCATCACTGGTTGACGTGATCTAATATGATTTAATCTTTACTATATGCAAGTGATTTGTTAGTTCATTATATTGTATACTTGGGGTTCAAGTTTTCATATCATGTAGTATGTTCTGATTTGTTCATGTCATATTTTTTCAAAACACTCGGCTCTCTTTCAAGTTATTTATTCAAAATTAGAAAGTGTAAACGGTGATGGAAGTCATGGATAATTCTCATAAAAAGAAGCAAACACAACACTATTTTAGAAAGTTTGAAGATGAAGATGAAGTTGAAGATGTACTTGACATTATTTAAAGGTTGTTGAGTAGTATTATCGATTGTATATATCCAATAAGAGTTAGGCTAATAAAAAAATGGATATTAAAAGCAAAGAATCATCTCTTATTAGAAGGATGCGTTTTTTATTGTCCACCTTCAACTAAAAAGAAAAGGGGGATAATATACATGTATCTACAAAATCAAAGATTCCCAACACTTCATGCAGCTTGCAAATTTTTTATATAAAAAGGTATTTCTAAATTGGCACTAGGTTTGACTTGAAACCTTTAAATAATGATCAAGTTTGGAGTGGTGAAATAGTACGTAAACCATCCTAGTTACAAGCTATGAATGGTAATGTGACCAACAAAAGGTGGTTGCCCCTTTTCTTTTACACCACACACCTCTAACTGTTTTGTCTTTCTTGATAGACAATAACATTATCTTACAGTCTATGATTTATTATAAGGAGAAAGGTGAGAATCGTCAAGACCGTACTATGGCTGATGGAAAAATAACTCATGATAGAATCAAGTGTAACTATTTCATGACAATGTATAGTTTTGTTAACTTTGAGAATTATGTTAATAGCAATAGTACTTGTAAACCCTCTGCTAATATCTTTTTGGAATATGGTAGATCACTGTTAGATTGTCATGTACAAATAATGCAAGGTCATAAGACAAGTGAAACTAGTGAAAAATCATTCAGGGATTTGTCTCTAACCAAGAATGACTATATTTGTTTTATTTTCCACTATGGTGGTGAACTTATTTTATGTGATAAATATTCATCTTTATTTCATAAATTATGTCTTGGTTTGGAGGTAGGTTGACCATTTTCTTCTTAATCATGTTATCTTGCTTTTAATTATTATATGAAATCATTTCAATACTTTGATACCAATTATTGGTCTTGGATCTGAGTTGTTTCCTTCAACTTGTGTTATTTCCTTTTTTGTATAGAATATCCCTAATGGTGATTGGTTTTAACCGTTGTGTTGTTGTGGGATTTGTGGCCAAAGGAAAATTGATGGAGATAAGGTTGGACATTTCTTTTCTTGTGTTTAATAAGAACATAAATGTAAGTAAGCTACTTTATTTTTCTTTAATATTTTATCTATCTTATGTATTTGTCTGCATATTTAAATCATCATCTTTGTCAAATATGTGTAGATCATGTTAGGTGCCTGAAAAAGAGAGTTGTAGACGTATCATTATATCTTGAAAATTGGTTATGTGGAAAAGATTATGAAAAGGTACATTAAATTCATCTCCTTTATTTCTTCTCGATTTAGTCATAATGTGCATGAAAAATTGTGTTCCTATTTGTTTAGCTTAAGCTTTTTGTTTGTGATTTGATGAAAAATGAGAGTTTTCACAACCATTTGTTTGGTTCTAATGGGGTTAAACTCAATTGGTCAATCCATAAGCAAATTTGGCATTATTAAGGGGTTGGCTTATTTGCATTAGAGGCTCAGTCTGCTATCTTCCTTTTTAAATTTAAGAGATTGAATGAGTGAAAACAATAAGGTTAGTTTTGATTTTTCATTTAGGAACCATGGCAAGATATTTTTTTATTTTTTAAATCTCATTTTTCTAAATTTAGTTTAAAAATAACTTTTAAGTCACAAAAAAGTTGAGTCAAATGCATATTAATTATGCTTACATTCATTAGAAGCATTATTTTTTGTTTGTAATGTCTGTCCACTAAAACAAAATTATGTTTATTGTCAATACCTCTACATGTGATTTTGGTCAATAATACTTATGTAGTTGCATAGAATTAGTAATGTTACATGTTGTGTTATGATTTGATAAGTAGATGAAATTTATGTTTTAGTGCCAAAGAAGCATTTTTAGGTTGTCTTTATTTAGGGTCTTTTAGGATATTGGTTCTACTTTACATTGTAGTGTTTTTTTTTGCAGATATACAAGGGTCTTCATAAATTGTTAGGAGAGTTAGTTTCAATGGATGTGGACAATTTAACTTGGACATTGGTGAAGTTTATCAACTTATGACAACATTAACTATCTTCTTTAGATCCCATTTTATCCTTTTTGCTCGGGCCTTTGTAATTGGTCCTTGAAGTTCCTCCAATGCCTTTAGGCCTCTGTCTTCAATTGAGTTTTCTTGATTTCCATCATCAACCCTTACAGTTGCAATCTTGGTAGTAGTAACAATGACTTATTGGCAGAAAGTTACAACAAACTCAATCTTGCTTTTTCTGTGATGCTTGAATGTTTTAAGTCACTAAAGGAATTCTTTATAGGCTGATATC
This sequence comes from Pachyrhizus erosus, assembly GCA_026544285.1. Lineage (NCBI taxonomy): Eukaryota > Viridiplantae > Streptophyta > Magnoliopsida > Fabales > Fabaceae > Pachyrhizus > Pachyrhizus erosus. The sequence continues at coordinate 43,726 of JAMLFT010000376.1, forward strand.
TTATAGAAGATGTTATATTCAGCTGATAGTCAGAAATTGTTATCTTTCAAGATATAGTCATTATGTTTTATGTTGCTTGTTGTATTTGTGTTATATACATCAATAACATTTACTTATGGATTTGTTTACACCTACTTTATTTACTAAGTTTATGATCATGATATCTACCTCTGAATTGTTCTACATTATTGTTACATCTCTTGGCCTAAACCATATATAGGTACTTTGAAACATGGCAAGTCAAAGCTAAACCAATTAAATTGCCAAGATTTTTATATTATGTTACTTGAGAGAAATGAAAAACTTTTTAGTGTAGCAACTGTAAGGTAAGTAATGTTTTACCATCAAGTATTATGCTTTGTTTGATTGTATTATTTCATGTTCTATTTTAGTTATTTTTTATGTCTTGTTATGTTATGGTGATATTTCATTTGTTATGTCAATTTTTTAAGGTCTTTAGGAAGAAGGTTGTTGAAGCACCTCTTGTTGGTACTAGATTATAATATCATCAACATGAAATGTATTACATTTAATAAAAGAGCTTGAAAAGGTAATCCACAAAACAAACATTCGCCCTTTTTATTGTTTTTTACCTTAATTGGAAGCCTTTTGTTAGGAATAAGTTGTATAGTAAAATTGCACTAAATCATTTTCTAAAGGCACTAAAAAAATGGTATAATATAATTGCATTATGTAAAATACTATATAGCGCAAACATCTTTGCAGAATGACATGTTAATGTATTATATACTTTTCAAACAAGACACTTATGAAAAATGTAATGCCCTTTTTTTTTCATTATTATTATTAATACCATTATTATTTCTATTATAATTAATTAACATCAGAGATAGCGCACGAGTATTTACTTATAGCGTAACGACTCTGGGGAGTTACAATTT
>JAMLFT010000377.1:0-44617 GCA_026544285.1 Pachyrhizus erosus
TATATGTTACAAAAAGTATACAAATATTGTTAAAAAAATAATGTTAAATAATAATATAAAAATATTATTTTTCAACTAAAATGCTTTACACAGAGACAAAGAATTTTTTTAAAATCAATATAACTGTAAATTTAGTTATTAAATTTAATATTATATTAATAAACTAAAAAATATAAAACCATCAAACTAAATTAAATTATAAAAAATTAGTTTGATTTAATTCAAATTTTATTTTACTTTTAAGCCAAATCAAAAGGTACCGCATATTAATTTTATATTTGGTTTGGATGACTTTTTTTTCTAAAATCCAAACCAAACTGCACTTTGGACACTCCTAGAAAATATTGTATGATTAAGAAACAAATGGTCCTAGTCTATTTCTACATAATAGGTAAGTACATTTTTTTTATATAAAAAAAAAGTTAATAATGTATCACAGATTGATTGAAAACACATAATTGCAATCTATATAATAATTAATTTCTTCTTGAGTTGGTAATTGGTACTAGTATTTATAAAGGAATGGTATCTTTTCTTTAACCCAAAGGGGTGAAATGTCTGTTCAAACAAGAGAAAAAATTAAATATAGTTAAATTGTCACCAGAAAGAAGTAGCTGTGTTGAATTTTCATCTGTGTATCAAACTATAGATAATCGTTGGTGACTGCAAATAATAATAACAAAAATAAAATACAAAGTATAGATCCTAAATTCAAAAATGGGATCTAAAATAAAATAGTATTGACTGTTGATTGTTTATAACAGTATACCTATTTTTGAATTTGAAAGATAATCACCCACATGCTACTAAGGTAGGTTCCATTGCTGTGGATGTGTCCCTGTCACACATTTCTGGACCAATATTTGTAGGTACTTCTCCCTGCAAGATGAATTGACATGAGAAGTTGAAAATACAAAAAAACATCTTACAATTTCTTCAACTTTAAGCTGCAGTGAGGACATACCTTTGCAATGTTCCTGAAATATGTCAGTGTGTAATTTCCAGTGGGAAATAAAACTTCAATAAGATCTGCTAGTGCCAATTGAGGTTGGGACACTGCTCCATTATACCAGTCTTCACATGCAGAATATCACAAAATTATACATAAATATTGTAAAGTAAGTTTCAAGTAGCACAAGCTTCATGCAAAAATAGAAAATGAACTCAATGATCGATTGGTACTTAAATATCGAGTAGGTACTTCACTAGAAAAAACATGTAGAAGAAAACATCTTTCAAATTCCATGTGAGTAAATAGGCTAGCAAATTTGTCATATCAGTCATTAAAATTCAAAACACTTACGTAAAACTATAAATGTAAGAGGCATATGCATATGATAAATGCATTTCGGATCGAATTACTTACCAAGAGCAACAGAATTTTGAACCTTTTTGTCATATCTCCATAGACTTACGTTTGAAATAAAGGAAAAACAAGAACGATCTTCAACATTTAAATTTTGGATAAATGTTGACAACGTATAGTTGGCTGGATCAGAGGTTAGTGTTTCATCAATGACTACTTCGACAGTCTGCATGAGAGATAAATAATGTTTAATCAACAAAAACTAATAACTAAAAAGAAATTTAATGTTGAATAATATTCTAGGAATTACTTTCAATTCCAACAAATTATAATGTAGGTCTATACTAACAGCATCATGCACCAGGATGACACACATTTTAGTATAGAAAGATAAATACTATCTGTATATTTATATCATACTCTTAACTAGTGTAGAGGTAACCTAGTCCTAATGCTTAACATTATTTTCCTGTTAGTATATGCATTTTTTTTATTGATGTAGCTTTGAAAACTTTCTGTTTCAATAAGTATTGAAAAAGTTATACTAAGTAATAGCTTTACATAGGAATGTAGATTTACGGTAATATTATTAACTCAATGTTCCGATACTGCTTTAATTTTCTCATTTAATGTAATATAATTCAACTTACACATAGGATGGCATGAAATTCCTCCAAGTCATCAGGATCAGAGACATTGTAAGTGTTCTTGTTGGCACCCAAAATCTCTCCGCCTGCATCTTGCACGTACTGTTTACAAAGTTTTCATAACAAAAATTTAGAAAGTGGTGACCAGAAAAAAAAACAAAAAGTAAAAGCGCCAGATTAACTAAAATACAATAAGAAAGTGATTGGAAAAGGTGAAGTATGAGCAGTATAATAGTGCATATTTCAACTCAAGCATTTAATTAACGGTCACTGGTTACTAATAATGATGAAGGGATAGTTTTAGTTAAGAAACATCATTCATGCCATGCTTAATTTCTCTGACAGCTATTGTTTCATACCTTCAATTGGTACTTTTCCTTTGTAAAAGACCAAACATCCTGCAAAGATGACATTTTAGATGTTAACGCATTTTTATGGATAACCAAAGGCTTAAAGTCATGTATCATAACTTGGCTCCAGATAATTTGAAGAGAGAAAAAGTGCAACAATTTTGAAAGGGCTAACAGTGGTTAGAGGGTCTTTTGCTATTGTTTAGATGCTAAAACAACAGCAGAACATTACATCAAACTGACAATATAATGTGTAAATTGAAACAAAGCTCCAGGAAAGGTACATGGAACACTGTATTTAAGAAGAGGGGAAAAATAGGCAATGAGATGTGCGCTTTTGAAGATACATACTTTTTTATACCTCATCCAAGCTACTGTTGGCTTGAAAGTTGTCCTAGTTGTGGCAATTTTAGCCAAGCACAAATAGTTCTCCTTAACCTATTAAATAACAAATTACTTTGTCAGACTAACATGTATCACTAATCTAATCTGTTATTAGCACAGAAAAGTATGATAAGATAATTAAGTAATCTTCAAATGCAACTTTTAATTTATGCAGACAGACACTTGTGAAGTTTAAAGTAATTTAGAAATAATTGTATTCCAATTTTATCAGTTCAACATTCAAGTTTTTTTTTTTTTTTTACTTATTTTTCGATTATGACACTAAAAATAAGTTATGTAAATTGTTGATCTTATATTTTGACACTCAAAATATATAAATAATATTTGATTTAGTTCAATTTGCACAAACTTATGCTGTTGAAGTGTAGAGGCATGCTGCCGCACAAACTAATGAATTGCTGTTAAAATATTTAGAAGGAAGGAAACACGTTGTTTGGTGGTTATTTAACATTGATTTATTGCCATTTATTGATGCATTCCACATTTAAAATTCTGCTCTCAGTATGTTATGTGTGACTGATTTCTAACGATTTAACTAGTGGCAACCAGAGAATCTGGTCCCACATTTTCATGTTTAGAATTCAACGGTGTGAAGTTCAAAAGATAAAAAAAGTTGGAAATTTACAGGTTTGATATAGGGAGCAAAGTGTCTGCATAAGTACCAATAATTCCACAAAAGCGGAATAATTAAGACCTTACCAAATTAAAATTGATAATGTAGTTAAATTCAACTACATTTATCTTGTGTTTTATGCTAAAATACTAAATATGTGGTCATTTTTCAACTATATGATTCCCAATGTAATTCTTCTGCCCTTGCACAGATACATGCATTTTCTGTGCTTTTGTATTCTTAAGGATTTATTAAAATTGATGTAATAGGCTAGCAGCTTACACACTACATTTTAACAAATAGAAATAGAAAAAAAAAACAGTAGTTTCACTCTAAATCACAATTGACATAGTAATATAGACTGAAATAATTAAGGACTAGGGAGAAAACTGAATTTAATCCTAAATATTAGTTGACTTCTGATTATTAATTCTTAGTATCTGATCTCAACAGCTTAGGCTTAGCAAGACCCCAAGTAGACTTTGCTAATAAAAAAATTCAGTCTCGGTCTTGGACTGGACATATAGATTATAATGATGGTAGAAGTTGCTGAAAATAGATTCAATCAAATAGTAATATAGTTATCCCTTGGACTGAGTGGTGTGCTTACTGCAGTATAGACTTGATTGGCTCTAGCTTCAACATTTGCAAAAGCTCCGATGAATTTGATCCATTCTGCTCTCTGCCAAAGTACATACAAGAAATCATTAAGCACTCCAAGCACAGAAAAGGTTAAGTTTCTCTTTTTCATAGATAAGTATATGAATCAATGTGTATGTTAAATAATTTAAGAATCTTCCAAGTGGATTCTTAATCAGTAATCAAATTAAATTGGCTGGAAAAATTGGATTGAAATTCACCATTTTTCTGGAGATCCTGCATGGTAGTGTGTACCAAATGACACAGTGCAAGAAAAATAAGGATGGATAGTTAAAAATGCCCCTGAAGTGCTACTTGGTAACAGAAACTAAAGTTAGTTAGATAGTTGTAACAGAATCATCCATGTATTAGCTGATAGTAGTTGTGTTCTGTTAGGCTAGTTAGGCTCCTAGCATTCAGTTAGTGTATTTCTAGCTCCCTTCTAGTAGCTTCTTCTCTTGTTATATATCTGCATACTATTCATATTCAATATCAATGCCAATTCTTTTATTGGAGTCCTCTTCTCTATTTTGAGCTCTATGATATTTGGCCTCAAAGTTTGGGGTCACATGCATCTTTTCTCAAAGTTCTGATAATTGGTCCTGAATTTCATAGCAACTTAGAAAGGATTACGAGCCCTAAAGGATGCCCTCATACCAAGGACTCGCTTTTAGATAAAAACCAAGAATAAAGAGTTAAGATTAAACTTTGATTGTGACACTGCTCAATCAAAACTTGGATGGGAAAGGTTTATTGATTCTTGGAAACAATACTATCCACATTAGAAGCATAAGCAAATATTGGTTTCAGAAACATCCAGGTAGCCTATGTACATGGCACTACCTTAAACATATGTTCGGAATCCTCTTGGCATTTGAAAAATTATACATAGAGCAAGTTTTTGTTGTTTACCTGCAAAGGGGTATCCTCCATAAAGGGAACAAAAGTTGCAAAATTGCAAGCTGGCTGCTGATCATTGTCACTAAGGAAATATGAAGAAAACTCTGCAAGCTTGTGGTAATCACTATTGTTGAACATTTCTATCTGTCCTCCTTCATACAATTTCAACACACATGGAGAAGCCACATAGTCTGAGGTTATGCCTTTCAAGCTCTCCACTAAACCTAAAAGCTGTTCAAAACAAGAATATGAATAAATAAGAAGGCAAAGAGGGAATGCAAACCCTTCTATCTTGATCTTGGCAACACATCAAAACCTTTTAATATGCAAACTTGCAGTAGTAAGAGATTCTCACCTCTAAGAAGGAAACTTGAGTTCCAATCCCCGGAGGCAAAAGAAAAAAGTTAGTCACTATCACAACATAGGCGAAAGATATAATTACAGTATAAATTTGCTGGACTAGAATTAGACATTCTTAAATTTATGATGCAAAAAGAATGAATAAATTGACTTGCCAAATCATTTGTTTTAGCATTGGCACATTAAATTGTTTTCTAAATTGATTTGCTGATAAATCCTATGATTTATGGTGTTATATGCTCTAGAATTTTGATTCCTAAGAAAAACAGAATCAACAAGGTGAGTGGAGACTGAGTAGGGAGATAGGAATATGCATGGAATACCAGGAAAATAAGTCGTATCAACAGAGTAGTTTGACAATGGTATGACGAATGACTTTATTCTTGATGTGCAATATTTAGTCCTTGATGCAATCCTTGAATTATTCTGCCAGAATTGATGGAGGAAAATTGAGTAGGCTAGAAACACAGCTTAGCAGGAAAATTTCAGCAAAAATGAAAGTAATTACAAAAAATAGTAATTTGTATGTTTGATACCCTCTAACATAAATTCCCAACAGAAGAAACGACAGAGTCCATGTAAGTAAACAGAACGTGGTCTCTTCCTTTACAGGTTATTATTCTTATTATTAACAGTTATACTAATGTAAGATCTATTTTTAAATTCCCCTATCTCTGATTAGAATGACTTTGGTACTTAGCTAATACAGGTAGCTACTATACCTAATCAAATTTTTAAAAAATACAATCTGGGCAGCTAGATTGGTTGATCATACAATACAAATGTAATAACATTTAAGCATAATGATCTATTTGTTGTCTTTTGTCTTAATAAAAATATGATCAATTTGTTATCTTCATAGAAGACATCATTCAATTGGAGAAAGTGCTAAAGATAATCATATTATTTTCATATCAGATAACAAATATAAAGCCATAACTCGTGAATAATAATTCGTAAAAATTTAAAGAAACAACATTAAAAAAATGTGATGATAAACGCCCTTAAATTTCTCATACACAGTTATTTATGCTAAAATAAAAATAAAAGTCCCTATCATTTTTCCATTTCGTTATTTGATTATATAAACAAAAAACCTAAGGACCTATGGCTATTAGTACCCTGCCTTACTTAAAGATTCTAAGATGGTAAAAAGAAAAAAGGATATCTCCATAGGGAAGTACCTGGAGAAGGAGGTAACTCTGGCCATCAGCAGCATTCTTAATGACTTTGAAGGTCTGGCCATAGTAAATATGGAAGTTCCCAGCATCTTCCACCTTTGAAAAGTTACCTACTTTCACTGCAGGGGTGGCTCCATTGACATATCCACAGTTAAAGAGCCAAACCAATGCTAAGAAGAAGAAGGCTTGCAGCCAAGAACATGAAGGAGCTGAATCCATGAGCTGAAAGAGGTACCTCTTGCTATATAAAAATAATGTGATAATTGGAGGTAATTATCTTTAGCATGTTTACTCATTATCTTTATTTTAAGCCATTTTTAGAAGGAAAAAGATATTTAACTTTTTGGGCAATTATCTGATGCTAAACTGTACAAATTCTTTGTGTTGGAGAGGGAGTGGTGCAATGTGCAGCGTTTTCAAGATAAATGGATTGGAATAGTGTTGAAATTTAAGCTTGAAGAGTGAATGAATTGTTGGAATGTAGCTAGTGGGGTGTACACTTTTTTTTATATTTAACAAGAAGAGGTAACAGTAAGTGACCCGTGAACCCATCTTTGGGTTATTTTTGTCATCTTTTTCTCATCACACCTTCTTGTTGGTTCCTACTTAGTTACATCTTTTTCTTTTGTCACTTTCTTCGATACCCTGATGAATGCGAGTGATACACAGCTAATAAATCATCCATGTGCTGTGCACTCACCTTTGTTCAACCACTGCCCATATCATATCCACGTTCAAAACCATTCGTTCTTACCTTGCAGCTAGCACAGGAACTCAAGATTTTTTATCACACCACCGTTACTTCTCTATTTTTATTTTTCTCAACAAACCACTCATATGAAGTGAGTTACTTTTTGAAGTTTTAACCTAAAAAAACACGGGCATATAAAAAAGTTGTCATATGACTGGTTCAGGAAAAAATATTAAAAAAAAATAGTTATCTTGTGACATCTTTACATGCATTGATAAAATATAATTTGAAAATGGCTGTAAAACAACATTTTTTTCAATGATGGGTCTACACCTAGTAAACAAAAATTCCCTTTTACCAATAAATATTTTAGAATTGAAAGGGCACTATAATAAGGGATTCAAACAAATATTAGAAAATTATATCTTTAATCAGGTCATTATGATAATATGTAATTACTTGAATATCATATTTATAAGTTTTTTATTATCAAAACCGTTATTTTTACGTCTTTGTAGGAAGTGGAAACTTCTTTTTATACAAATAAAATATAATTGATTTATGGCATCATATATTACATGAATCCAAATTTACCTAATGGGAAAAAACGTGTTTTTGTTGTTGTAATCATGTAATTGGCTTAATCAAAATTTATTTATCTCTACATTATTGTTCTTTATTAAACAGTAGTAGTTGATTCAACGAATAACAATTTTGCAATGCATATAAAAGGCTTCATGATAGTATTGGACTTGGACATGTGAAGATGATCAATAGTCTCGTGATAGCTAGCTTCGCGGATTATGTTGAAATTGACTACATCGTGTTTGGTGACAAAATCCAACAGAAAAGGATAGGTGTGCATTGGCTGTTGAGGTTTATAGAATTTAACAATAAATTCAATCAAGGCTGAATTAAATTAACAATGAATGATTTGGTTTCTCAAAATGAGAGAAGTGAACTTTTTGGAGGGATAAAAGTATAATAATAATAATTAATTAAAAATTAACACGGGAAACTATAACTAATTTTAAATTTTATTACATATATATTTAATTTTATTATAATTTTAATTATTAATTTTATAATTAATAATTATTAGAGTAAATAATCTATATAGTGACAGTATAAAAAATTATTGCACTCTCATCTAATTAACAAATTATATCTATAATAAGTTAATAAATTTATTTATTTTTATATTTTCTTTTTTTAAAATTATAACAAACATAATCACTTGATAGAAGAACCTACAAATGAGCAACATATGTAGATATTTGAATAAGTTTGATTACCAATAACAGAAGGCAGATACTATAAGTAATATCAACAATAAAAATGATTTTTGGATACCAAAAATATGATTTGCAAAAGTAGTTAAAAATTAAAAAATTAATTGAAAACTAAAAAATTAATTAATAATTGATAGTTGAAAAGTGTCACATTAGCTTATTCAATTATAAGTAGTAAAATTATTTATTAAAGTACTTGATAAATATAAAATAACAAAAATGTATATGTTTGTATGATATTTTTATATAATTTTTTATTTTATTTTATTGATAAAAAATATTTTACAACATTTATATTTAGGATAATGTGTTTTTAGTCCCTTTAAAATTTTTGAACTTTGGTTTTAGTTTCTCTTAAATTTTTTGTCCTATTTTCATTCTTTTAATTTGAAATACATCACTTTTAGTCCAAAATCATTTAGACATAGTTTTTATAGAGCGATAAAAAATAGTTGAAAAAATATTTAATATGGTCCATTGAAGCTCCTTATTCCTTTTCTTCATAAATTTGAATGTCCATACATTAGTTGTTACATTAAATGTGTTTCACCAACTAGTCATTTAGGATTTGATAAAACAAATTACATAACTTTTTTTTTTCATGGTGTTGCATTGTAAAGAAGACAAGCATTTCTACTTTTCACGTCGTCTCATATATTAATTTTTACTTTTACACACCTTTTAATATATAATGGATAATCTTCTATTTTTGTTTTTATTTCTTGAAGGACAACATTCTTAGATCCTCCCATATACGCTTCTATGCTTAAATTGATAAATTATCTTTTTTCATAAAGGACAAAGTAATCCATGTGTCCAAATAAATGAACACTTGAACAAACAATATTAGTGTATTTGTTTTAAGGTTAAATTGCTTGGGACGAAAATACATAAAATTGATCTTCTCAATTTAATTATGTTCTTATATCTTTATTTTTTGCCATTAAAACACAATAGTTATAAATCACCTTTCAATCTAACATTAGTCATTGATGGAATGATTTAAAGTTATGTGCATCATGAGCAATTTTATATATTTAGTTGGACTTGGGATATATTGTCATGTATTGGGATGAGTTTAAGAATAGAACTTCTTGATGCAAATGCTCTTTTAGATTATTAAAGTTAATGTTTAAATTAATCTTAATGGAGCTAAATAATTAGAACATTAGACTAACCTAATTTTGTGAGTTTGAAGTTCAATTGATTTGTATTAGATTAGGTGCAATTATAGAAGGAGGTTCATAAAGGAATTTGAACCCTTAACCATTTTTATCGTCCATTGTCACACTTAAAACCTAAAAATCACAAACTAATTGCTTCTTATTCAAATTTATCATATTATCACATTTTCCTAAATAGTAATAAATTGTTAGAATTAGGTATTACATCAATTTTTGTGGCTACAACATCCATAATTATCATATTATTACTTGTCCAACCAATATACTTATTGAACTTAAATTACATTTTATTTCTTTTTAATGTCACATTAATGGCTTAACAATAACCAAATCATAATTAGTCAAAGAATTAGACATGTTAACAAATAAAAATTACATTATATGAAGATCTAATTTTTGAATATTCCAAAAGGCTTAAATAAGTTTTTTATCCTTGTAATATAAGGTTATTTTTGCTTTCTATTACTTCATTTTAGTTTTTTTTTTCTTGTTTGCATACTTGGAAAAAAATTATGTGTCATTAGGCATAATAATATTGAGTTAGATTTCAATTAATCATATAAATATTTAACACTTACAACCTAATGGAAAAAAGAAATACAAAATAAAAATTACCATAATAATATTATAAAAAATGATTTTTCAAACAACAAATGTTAACTTCTTAGTCAAAATGACTAGGAAGATTATTAAATTAGACTTTGTGGTCTTCATAGGAATTGTAGCTCTAAATATTAGCTAACTGATAACTTTGGTTTCATCCAAAAAATAAGGTTTATATATTAGGATATGGTCATTTTAGTGGGTAAAGGTCAAATTATCAAGACTAGGCAATAATTTCATGATCTTTTTAATTTTAGGCATAATAGATTATCAAAATAAGTTTTGAGGTCAACATAGAAGTTGTAGATAAAACTCTTAGTTATTAAAAAAAATAACGATCAACTTAATTGGATTAATATAATTCTAGATATGTAGTTACATTCTACAAATGTCATAAGAGTGTAAAAGGAAATGGAAGAGATAATATCCCAAGAAATTAAGACATGATATATCAACCATAAACCTAAATTGAATAATAGTTATAATAGGAAAAAAGATATGTAATTGTAATATATTGATCAGTCTATGACTTAGTTGAAGTTGTATGAAAATGTTAAAGTTGAGTGAGTCTATGTTGTTAAACAAATTATGTTTGAAATGTTATTTGAAAATTCTCATGAACATGACTTATATGTAAAGAGAAGTCCAATGAGAAGATGAGTTTAGTAGAATTACTCTTAAAATGCTATGGTTGGATATATATATTTGTATGTGTGTGTATGTTGTACTTTTATGATGCATAGTTATCAATGTTATAAGGCAAGATGTTTAACATGTGTGAAATATACATGAAAATATGTCATGGTACATATGATGAAATGAGATTAATGAGGGCCTAGCCTACAAAAGGTACAATCTTTCATGTGATAAGTTTAGTAAGACCATGTGCATCTCGTGTGAATCATGCATCATGGCATAAGAAATATTTTTGAAAGTATACATATAAACTTGACTTTTGATAGATTTTGTTTACTTTTTGAATTGAAGTTTAGTAAGGAATTGTAAATAATTAGAATTTAGTTTGATTTGCCAATTGAATGTATTTTGATAGATTTTACTTACTTTTTTAATAAAGAAATGAAGATTCAAGTGAAGCAAAATGAAATTTTTGAAAGACAAGGTTCACTAAAACAAGTTGTCATACCACATTCATATGAAATTAGAAGAAGGAAAGTCATTACTTAAAACATACATTGTTTTGAGTGTGTTTAGCTTATGTGATTTGGTGATGTAAATGTTTTGGGAGCTTTGTGTTAACCAAGTGACATCAATAACTTGAGAGGGAGTGGATTGAGTTGTTTCAAAGTCATTTCATGACTAATTTCTAATTTTAAAGTAATTAATTATATTTAACTATTTTTCATATATAGAGAGAGAAAAATTTACTTTCCTAAACCACAACCTCGTACAAATTACATGTAAAATCAATAAAGCAATTTCAAGAATAAGAGTTACAAAGTGCACAATGAATTGTATTTATACATACATATGATAAAGACTTTATCTTCCATTAACTCAATTTGAATACCTCACTCTTACATTACCTATTGTTTAACCCCTTTGAGCCAAATAATAGCACTTGATGTGTTAAGTTAGCTTTCTACAAGTCAATAGATGAAAAATAATATTGTATCTTATCTTCATTATCAATAAATCCGCAATTTGATTGGAAGTAAGGTCACAAGCTAAGTTGAAAGTTATTTACTATTTTGGATGCTTAGGGACAAACAATTAAGTTTGAATTGAAGGCATGTTAATATGACATATCTATTTGAATACTACATGTATTTATTCACTCCTAGTATAAATTATTGCAAAAAATGAAAAAGAACAAAAATTCAAAAGATAAAATAAAAAATTGATCATTCAAAAGAAACAAAAAAAAAATAAAGAACAACAATAAGAAATAAATAGTTAATATAAAAAATGAGATATTTTCTAGGAAGACATACAAGGAAAATTAAACATGATTGTTCTTGAGATATTTTTTATTGTGCTTGTGTTTTAGATATCTAATATTACTTAAGATTTGATCACTTTCAAAATATATTTTTAAACTATTTTATAAATGAAAATATATCCAATAAATGTACTTAGACACAAACCCAATAATCATTTAGATTAAAACTAGTCACTAATTATTTGCTATCTTCAAATATTCCTATGCTAAAAGCTTATTTCATTTTAATTTCATCAAAAGAATTAGATTTCTTAATCAGAGGTAAAGTTTTAATTGCCTAAAAAATTTGGATTTAAATAAATTAGCAAATCCATTAGACAAAATGGAAATCAAATTAAATCCAAAATGTTTTAATTCATTAGAATTTTATATGAAGTTCAAAATTTGATTCCATTAAAATTTGGATTAGGGATTAAGATTTGAATTTTATATGAAATCCAAATTTTTTAATTCAAAGAAAATGAATTTAGTTCAAATGAGAATTATATATGAAAATGAATGAAACTTATTCTCTAATGTTTTTCTCATTTGAATTTAATTTATTTTCTTTGCATTCTTGTTTTTCATTTCTTAAAAAAATTCAAAAATAAATCCTTATTATTTCTTTTAAATTTTAATTATTATTTTCTAGCAACGATTTAAAATTCAAATCTTTTTCTGTGGTTCCTTTTATAATTTTCCTTTTTGTGAATTACTCTTCAATTTGTTAGAACAATGCTTAAACTTAATTCATTTTAATTATTAAGTGTAATGATATAACACACTTACCGAGATCCCATCAATTATTAACTATTAATGATAGTGGAATTGAATTTCTGTGACGTGTGTTTACGAATAGTTGTGTGCTATTTGTAGGATGACATTTTTTTGTCATTCCATGTTTGGAAAATTGAAATATATTAGAAGTGGAACTTGAACAACTTTATAATGCTAAAATAGAATAGACAAAATTAAGAGACAATGCTATTTGTGACTGTACACTGGAATGAATGCCCCGAAGATACTCATGAACAAAAGACACTATTATTTATGACTGTACAATTGATCTTTCTTCTAAATCCAACATCATCTCCTTCCCATTAAGACCTATAGGTGAAAACTGCTAAAGATGAATGGCAAGTAAAAAATTAGCCTTTCACCTGACTTTGGCTAGTGTTTAAATATCCTTCAATTCCATACTTGTGATACACCGTGCCTTGATTCTCTTCCCACCATTTTTCAGCTTCCTTCTCTGAAAATCGCTTTCGACTGCAAACCACACTTGCCACGATCATTCAAACAACACACTATGTAGGTGAATTCTACAATTCTATAATGTAATCAGCTAACAAGGAAGATATTATCCCATGAATAAAATAAACTAAAACTACTAATACATACATATCGTGATAAAAAAAGGATAGTCCATAACAAAACACCTAAACAATCTTAGGCCACTCCCTAATAGTGGAACCATTATGAGATTACCAAGTGTTCAAAAGAAAGTATTGGCTTAATTTTCACTTTGAAAAGTTTCAAATTATAATTTAGGTAAAATTTTTGCCTAATTAGTTTGAGGATTCTCAACAAAAGGGAAAACAAAAACACCATAAGGTAGAGGAAGAACATACAATAACATTAATTTTAATAATATTTCTAGCATGTGCTTCATCCTAAGAACCCTACCCAAGACACGCTAGCAATTAGATAACACTTTGATCCCATAGTTACTTTTCACAATGGTGCAGATGAGTCAACCTTGGACTTTTTTATGATAAAGTGTGTGACAAAAATATCAGTACTTAGTGAATTTATTATGGCTAAGCACTAAGTCAGAATAGACATTACCTAAATCTCACTCGCTTAAGGCCTTTTTGCCCACATGGCAAGGTTGTAAACGTGATGTAAACACCGGGCTCATATTGTTCCACCCATTCAGCCTTCAATCCATCAGTATTGTCTTGTTGAGATTCTGCTTTTAAGTTTGAATGATCAATTTTGGGGAACATACTTCTCCCAAATTTGGATTTTAATGTGTCAGAGAATACTATAGGGGAATTGGATAGACTATCCACATTGCCATCTCTTGGACTCTTCATATCTGTAACTATGGGTGCCACATTAGGCACAAATTCATTCGGTCCAACTTTTCCTTCTTGTCCAGCGCTATCTTTTCCTGATATTGTATGAAGCTGCAATGGTGATAGCTACATCAATTACTATATACAAGGAATGCAACGCTAAATTAAAAATAGTACGTACCAATTCATATTGTAACTTTAGTGTTATTATGTTATATATTTTTAAATATGTTTTTAATATATGCAAAATTAATAAGTTTTAATTATAATCTTTATATTTATTTTTTAATTTTTATTCCAAAAAATATTATAATTTTTATTTTAGTCTCTATTATTATATGATATTCGTATCAAGTGATTATTCTAAATAATGTTTGTTAATATTTATAATACAATATCAATATGTGATATTTTTTTCAAAAAATCCAACTCTTTAAAATAAATGTTATTTATTTATCTTAAAATAAAATTTAAGGACCAAATAGTGATTTCAGATTTCTTTTTTAGAAATTAAAATCAATAAAATATAATTTATACAAATCAAATCTAAAACTTATTTATTTTATGAGAACTAAAATAAATCATTTCAAATTTAAAAAAATAAAAAAAATATAAGAATCAAAATATACTTATTTTATAAAGACTTAACAATTATATGACAATAGGAGCATTATTAACTTAAGGAAAAAATGTGAGTTTAATTTCTATGCTTTCGGTTAAATATGGTTAGTGTTTTTATACTTTCATAATAATAAATGTATCTCTCAAATTAAAAATAAATAAATTTAGTCTTTTTTTTAGAAGAAATTACATGCTTTTTAAAGTTAGAAGTAACTAAATTCATATTTGTTTAAAATTTGAGGATTAAATTTATCAATATAAAAATACAAAGACTTGGACGTATTTAACTGAAAATATAGAAATTAAAAATATATTTTTTCTGAACTTAAATATAGACCTAAAAATAAGTAGTTCATATAGAGAAATTTTAAAGAGATCTTTGAACTAAATTATGCTAGAAGTTCTAATAATGATTTCATTATCACATGTACGTTTCAGGAAAGTCATTTTTTTATTAAGAATCCTTGTTTTGGAAATACAGAGACCAAGTTCTAAAGGTTGAATCTTGTATCTTGTATATGTTATAATTGATTTATATAGTAACATAATAACTTCAATTGTCATATATTTATTGCATCTCACTGTCGTATGCATAACATACAAATTCAATTAAATAAGGTTGAAAATTCTAGCATTCCAACTTAAACCTAAATTCAAATAACTATAATGATAATAAAGTACTTACCCTTAGTGCTAAAGCTTTTATGACCTCTTTTGCTGCTTTGCACTTGGCAGCTTCCTCTCTTGCTACAAACCAACTTTCCTCAATTTTTTGTTGACACTCTTGTATTTTATGGTTTTTGAGCTCACACTGCTCTTCAAGTCTCTTAGCCTATCCAATAGTATGAAATAATAGCATATGAAAGCGAACACAGTCAATACATATTACATAAGTGAATGCAGCTAGCAAATGAACAGGAAAAGTTTAATTTACAACTAACGTATGTAGAGAACTTGAAATGAGAAGAACGTTGCACCCTAAAGGCTAAAATGTGACAACAGTTATTACCAAAGGAAATTAAAAAAAAAATTAATACAATTGCTTAAAATGGAAGAAATTCAATGTGTAGTAGTTCATTTTAAAAAATACTCTTAAACAACATAAGGATTAGAAGAAAAATAAACATGTAGAGAGTGCTAGAAAGGCATTAAAAACATGATTCAATAATTTGGAGGTGAAGCAAAAGGCAAACTTTAATGTTGAATTATACAAGAAAATGTTTTCAATTATTATGTAATCAAGAATATCACTATAGTGTTATACGTGTTGTATATACAAATAGACTAATAAATAGACAAAAAAAAAAAAAAAAAAAGATAATTGTGGTCTAAATAAGGACAATGATTTTATGGTGAATTACAAAGAAATTCATTAAAAGAAAAATAAACTTGGCAGGAAAAATAATACTTTTACAGTTTTTGCACATGCAAGGACAACATTATAAGAAAAACATGTTAAAACTAAAGCTATTTAAAATGTGCTATTATACGAAGTCAATACCTCGGCTCTCAGCCTATGAACTTCTTCAAGGAGCACCTTGTCAGACTTTGTTGTATCTGTCTCTACATTGGAGAACTTATATGTTGTAGATTCCACATTTAAGGGAGAAACTGTGGCTAATTTATTTTTGGATGAAGAAACATGAACTGGATTTTCTGTACAATTTATTTTAAATATGGCAGGGCATGGAACTTGCCCCCACTGTGGCATTCCACCTAGCATAGAAGAACTATCTTCTACATCCTGCTGACTTTCTTGATGGTTTTTCCAATCCTTACGTCCACTTGGCATGCTTTTCCTGTAACATGATTGACCAAGTGATAGCAAAGGACCTTGTGTCACAGTTGTGTCTCCCCTGTCTTCAGTCACATCAGCAATTTTGTGTTGATGCTTCAACAGCTGCTGAGTGTTGTAATTTCTGGACTTTGATGCCATTACTGAACGTGTAACTCCTTGTCGTTTATCAAAACACTGATCACAAACTCGAAAAGCCTTGCTCTTACTAGGGGCTAGAGGTGCATTTATAATCTTTTTACTACTACAAGCACGACAGAACAAAAGACCACAGTTATAACAGTTGTGCTTCTTCCTTGTGAACCCAAACGGCAACCTACAACCACTACAAGTTGACTGGTCACTAATAGAAATAGGTTTGTGTAAACAGATTGCAGCTGTGAAGCTTGGACCACAAGTGATAGTATTTACCTGTCTGTCTCTTAGAGCCTCAACAAAACAAGGTGTGTATCTGTCTTCAGTATCACCTAGCCCTAATTGGCCATTTTCACCCCTGCCCCATGTATAGACACTCCCTGCAGAAGTCAAAACAGCAACATGATATGAACCGGTTGATATCACTTTAACAAACTCTTGTTTGAGTTGCCCTTCGACCATGACCGCTTTATCCCTGGCATGTGGATTTCCTAGTTGTCCATATTTGGCACTTCCCATTGCAAAAACCTTGCCCATGTTAGTGAGTGCTACAGTCAACATTCTCCCACATGACACTTGAACAAAATCATAGTCAACAAGTTGTGTAACACATGTTGGTACAAGCTTGCTTCCATTATCAACATGACCAAGCCTCCCTTCATCCCCATCGCCCCATGTAAACAACTTACCACTAGCACTATTGTACCTAAAACGGTCAAACTTGACTTCAACAATAGCAGCTGTATGCCATGATCCACAAGCAGCAGATCTCACCCGTAGACCACTAAGAGATTCAACTTCTTTTGGGGTTGAATAACTCCGAAGATCACCATGGCCAAGAACCCCAAATGTACCATCTCCATAAGTAAATAACCTCCCACAACTAGAGACAATTGTCGTATGCCATTCCCCACAAGCAACACTTGAGATACTAATACCATCTAAGGGTCCACCAAGTTTTTGTGGTATCCACTGACTTCTAGTTCTCCCTTCGTTAAATAAATCTGCACAACAAACATCATTCCCCCAAGTATATACTTCACCAGAATCTGTCAAAGCACATGTATGATACTCGCCACAGGCAACATGTTTTACATGAAGACCATTAAGAGAATCAACTATTTTGGGGGAGCTAATGTCCATATCAATTTTTTGCCCCAGTCTTCCCCACTTCCCTTGACCCCAGCAAAACACTTCCCCTTGTTTTGTAACTAAGGCAGCATGTTTTCCTCCTAAAGCTATGTTTTGAACATCTAACATTGCAGTGGATTCTAGTAACTTTGGCACTAAAGAATAAGTTCCAGGTTGAACAAACCTTTCATTCACAATCCCTACTAGACATCCAATTCCTCCACCCCATATCATTACATCCTTCAACACATTATTTTTTCTTACATGTGGGGAGGTAGAATGCATCAGATACCTATAGGACAAATTCTTCTTGTGGTCCTTATCAGTGCGGGTTGATTCAATGTTGCTATGAATATCTGGATCAATATATGGAGAACTTGGCACTGAATTATCCGTTACAACATGAGTGCTGGAGAGGAAAGATGCCGATGAATAAAAGTTATCAGATGTACACGACAAGCCATCAGAAAAGCACCTTTCAGAAAGTGACAAAGTAGGACTTGCGCATAAGCTATGTACCTTCAAAATAATAACAACAAAGTAAGTTTATATTTTATGTCCGTGAAAAAATATTTATTTTTTATTTTTTGAGAGATAGTGACATCTATGTTATTTATATTAGCAAGGCAAAGAGAAATAAATACAAGCAAATTGCTTGTAGTATGATATTATTATTGAACCTTCATCATTCTGTGCTTAGCTTCAGTAATAAGCTTTTTTTAGTCTAAATTCCTTTATGACAAAAAAATAAAAAATTATAATCATTTGAAGATAAGTGATGATGATATTTTCTCTATGATTGAAGGAATGATGAATTTGGTTTTAAAATTAAGAATCTAAACGAAAATGAAGAAGACAAAGTCAAAGGTTATGCCAATCATACAAATGAAAATGTATGTTTGTAGAAATTCGAACACGTCTATAGTGACATACATCCCTTTAATTATTGCTTCTCTTTTTTCTTGATGTGCATGGACATAGAACCTAATGAGAATTATGCCAATCAATTGTAATCAAGGCCAAAATTTTCTTAAAATATAGCACATCTCTTTTGAACCCAAATATTCAGAAATAAGATATCTTATTATATAGCCTTTCCCACCCTTCAGAACAGTAAAGATTTGATAATAACATTAGCATAAGCTAACTAAATATAATTATAAAGCAGAGGTGAAAGAAACATTTTCATTTTTTTAATAAACTTAAAACCTTATAATTCATAGCATATGAAAATAGCTACAAAAGCAAATGACATAGTTTTATTATGAAAAATTGAAAATTAGATTTTTCATTCTTATAAATCCTTCATGTTAGATTATTATACACGTGTGATAACAACAAAAAAAATATCTCATTAATTATATATAGATAACCTAACAAAGAACACGTATGAAACCTGAGTAAACTGAGAGGTATCGTCCAGAAGGCCAAGATTTTTCTTTCTTCTTAAGATTCCAGCGGGACTACTAACACAACTCTGCACCCCTTTGCAACTTCTTAAACTACTAAAAGTTCTAGAATGTTGACACCTAGAAATCACAGCTTTCAAGCCAACAAACCAAGAAGCAGCTTGTGCTTTGTCCTTGCATATCTGTAGTTCAAGAGAAATAAATGTCTAGTCAAGCTATAAATATGGGAAAACAAATGCAGTTATATGTCATGTGTAAATCACAATTCACAAATTATACCAGATCAAGGGAACGTTCACCATTAGCATAGATTAGTGAAAATGAATGACACTCCTTTTCGGATTCATTTTGCCTCTGGGACCTTATCTGAAAATGATGAGCCATTTATTAGACAAAAACATGATTTTTAGTCTTTCCATTTCTCTTTAAAACTGTCGTATTCACGTGGACAGTGCATCAAGTCAGAACGCATGAATGATTGTTACGTACATTTTCCTGCCCTTGAACGATTTTGGTAACTACACTCAATCGCAAATGCTTTTCCTGCTGTCCTGAATACCAAATCAAATTTCTCTCATCCTAGAATTAGAGGAGAGGAAGATATATTTTAGTAACTTTATCATAATGCAATGAAGAAAATAAGGCCAATTAATGAAATTTCAAACCCAGTGATGCTTATCATTGTAATTTGTATGCAACAACAAACAACTGATCTAATTTTTCTTAATTGGTATTCAATAGAAGTCAAATTTAATTGTCCTCCATCAATTGATACTTACATACAAAAATTCACCAAAAAAACAAAATATCAGTACTCCATCGAAGACTAACTTGCTTCCTTTTTTTTAGAACAATATAGATATAAAATAACATCAGAAATTCAAAGCCAGTATTTTGAGAAAGACAAAGTAAATTAGTTTGGAACATCCACGGGTATGGTGCTTCTAAATTCAATACTCATATTAGAAATTTGGAGAACAAAATGTACTAAGAAATGTGGTCCATAAGCAAGTTTCATATTCAAGGAATGATCATAAGAACCTCCTAAAATAATTTGTCACCTCACTTATGGCCTACCTGAGAAAGTCTGAAAGGACAGAGCTTCGGCTTTCCTCTACGACCACACTTAAGTAAATATGCACCTTTCTTGATAGATACAATTGCCTGAACAAAAAGAAAAACCAAATTTTCAGTGTTGGAGAAAAGCAAAACCGGTTTTCTAGGAGATAAGGTAAACAAAC
The DNA here is from genome assembly GCA_026544285.1 of Pachyrhizus erosus. Classification (NCBI taxonomy): domain Eukaryota; kingdom Viridiplantae; phylum Streptophyta; class Magnoliopsida; order Fabales; family Fabaceae; genus Pachyrhizus; species Pachyrhizus erosus. The sequence goes on from JAMLFT010000377.1 coordinate 20,524, forward strand.
CGTAGAAAAGATTGGGCAAATATAGAAACTAAATCAAAACATCAATTACTTTAGCTAATTCAAGACAAAGATTGAAAGTCTAGCATTCATACTGGTCCACACCATAACACCCACATCAATTTCTGCATATCACCAGTATAGGAATATGTGCATACTTAAAAGAAAATAAGTAGAGAGAAACAACAATTAAGATCATAAGCACATTAATATGTGTTCCAAGATTCTTTAGTGCTAAAAAAATTACTCTAAACCAAAAGATTATGAATTCCAGCCTAAATAGTATTCGACATAAAATTACAAGAATGTAATTATGTAATAACCAAATTGGCAAGTAGTGACAACTAATCTCTTCTCTTGTATGTTTTTTTAGAGAAAATACTTTTAAGGGACAACCAATTCAACCCTAAATTTTTACCAACGAGAAAGTAACAATTAAAAAATTAACACTAGTAGATGAATGTCTACTCGGTGATATGTATTGAAAGTTTAAAAAACTGAAGTATAACTCACATCATAAACAAGTATTATATATTAGAAATTCGACTCCTGTCATTGTCACAAACAAATGAATTATTCACAAGGAAAGGGAGGGGTTCTAAATTTTGAACTAAAATTAGAATGTAGAGGGAAAAAAATATTAAAATTTATTCATATTTTTAAGGAAAATGCACTTCCAACCATAAGGTCAAGCAAATTAAAAATCACTATTAAAAGGGAGAATACGTTTTATTAGCAATGAAACCAAGGAATTATTTCAAAATCACAACAATTTGAAAGATTGGAAATAAGAAAAAAAAGTGAGAACATGTGAACAACACTAGAGAGAGCATGACTTTGAAATAGTGCCAAAAGAAGAAGGTGAAGAATTGGCAAAAAAACTAGAAATAGAAAAAGAAAATGAAAAACATGACCTGTTCAATAGCTCTGTCAAATGGGACTGCTGCCAAGGACTCTTCTTCCATTGTCATGTTGTAGTTTCATGGAAGAGAGAATGGCAGACAAGGGACATAGAAAAAAGTCCTTCCTTGGTTTTCACAATAGGTGGAACCTTATCAATAACAGCAAAATGATTGATGAGGTAAGAATGCAGAAGAAGAGCTCTCTCTCTCTCTTTCTCTTTCTCTCTGAAGTGTCTGAACGAACAGAAGAACATAACATAAGAAACAACTCAGAGAAAGTATTATTGTGGTCAATCAATGCCATAATGTACTCTACTCGTTGGTCACTAATTATTATTTAGATGAAAACGTTACATATAATATTATTGATTTGAAAACAACCACTTATTTTGGTTTTTTTTTTTGCTGCACTCATCTTGTTAGTAATCCATAATTTCCTTTTAATGACTAATTATTCACTTCAGAGAAGAAAAACAGAAAGATTAAAAGAGTAATTTCAACTTGTTGGTGCGGTCAAAAGATATAGGATTAACATAAGTCCGAGATTTTAGGTTTGGTATCAAAATTCATGGATATAAAATAAGATCTTACAAATTAATGCTTTAGCGAAAATTATGTTACGAATGTATTAAAAACAATAGCAGGACTCCTTAATAATATTTTTTAGTAAGCAAATTATAATTTTAAAATACTAAATTCTCATAAAAAATTATTAAGAGATGTTCTTACCTTTATTGTTAAACCATATTTCAATATATTAGTTTCTCATTAATTAAAAATTAATATTCTAAAATAAAATAAAATAAATAATAATAATAATAATAATTCACTACATATTTAGGTAAGGTTTATATTTGGACAATACCAGTTAATTAATATAAATCGTGCCAGCTAATTGCACAACAATTAAAAAATATAACCACCACTTGTCAATATTCAAATTCAATGTCTTAGTTCACCGCTCTAAAATGTGCCGCGTTAAGTAAATGAACAAAGAAACATATTTACACAAAAACACGTCTAATAGAGTAATTGAGTTCTGATACTCATGCATGATGGCAGGAATGATCTATCTATTCATGGTGTAAAGCAAATTGAACCTTTTTTCCAGTCAATAGTAAGTATATCAATTCAGCAAAATTGAATAATGAAATTCAGAGATTAATATACTATCTAAATAAATTATTTTTTCACGATGTTAAATTAATTAGTAAGCGTTAATCTCTCTCTCTTCCTTTTAGCAAATATATTCAATTGTAAGCTTGTTCTCGAGCGACAAAGAACAAGAACTTCTAATTGTTACATATAAAATATTAAACAAGCAACATTCATCTCCATAACCAAGTAAAGATAAAAAAAAATGCTTGTGCGTACACAACAACCTACCCTTCTCCTGTTCTCCACGCATGTATCCCCCCGAAATTCTAGCCACACTTTTAACTTAGTTGGGATGCATATTATGACCTATATTACCACGTAACGAAGGAAACGGATATCTTGATAGATTGTAGGCGGCTAGGAGAAAGAATATCTCGTTCCTAAGCAACGAGTTAATGATTTGTGCATAGGTCAATATAAAATATATGCCTATTTTCCTATGTTGTGATAATATGGTAAACCTACATTTTCGCGCATGGTTGTTTTAAACCCTACTTTTCAAAGAAAACGGCAAAATTACTTGATTTTAGTTCTATTGTTCTTGGAACTGATAAAGAATTCACTTCGCTTCACTTATAAGGTTTATTTAAATGCATTTATTTCTATAGATTCGATTCTATGTATTTTATGTCATATATCTCGAGATAATAATGCTATAGGATACCCCTATTTGAATTACAGTGGACAATGTGCAAGTAATTGCAATAGTTTAATGTGTTTAGGTCAGGGTGGCAGTTTGGTTCTAGTGTTTTAGTTTTTTTTTTTTTTTACAAGTCTTTCATGCTTTATTGTGTAACTTTCATCACAACCTAATCCTGAAATTCTTACCACAATTAGGACTAAAACTCGGTATCTGATGGGTTAAAAAAACTTCATCAAGCTCCTTTTAATCCCTCTCTAATCTAAAAATAAAAAAGCTTTTTAACAAATAAAATTTACATTGATTGTAGAAAAATTGATGTAACACGTGAGACAGTGACATTTTGTATTATTAACAAGGACCCTCTAAAATCTTAAGATTAAAAAAATGTGGCTTCTTACCAAATCCGTGTTTTATTAAACATTTCATTAGTATTTTTAGTCATTTAACTTTATTGCGAATTAAATATATTCACAAATTTAGAATCTATAAATAAAAAATTAAAATCAAAAGATAAATTCTTTCAATGACTCAGATTTTTTATTTAATTTTTTCTAGTTAAGAAACAAAACTTTTATTGCACAAACGAAATGGACCGTAACAAGAAGATCCATTCGAAAAAGCTGGGCTGACCCAGTTCGCCCTTGTAACTTAAGCAAATAAATAAACAATGAAATAACATTTTAGACAAACCAAACCCTATATTCTCTTCCTAATTAGGATAATTACTATTAACCAGGCGCCCCGCTGGGATCGGAGCAGCCTGCGGATGGTGGAGCGGCGTTGCCGCAACGGCCATCGTTGAGTGCAATTACGTTGCTCTCTCTAAATCCTTCGTTCGAGAGGTCTTAGGTGTTTACCTACTGCGGCCGTAGAAGACGACGCTGACGAGAGCAAGGCTGGCGACGGCCGTGAGAGCACCGTCGCCGACGGCGATGAAGCAAGTGAGTGGAAATGATTATGGAGAGAGGAATTACGAGAATGTCCTTTCTATTATTACTATTTACTGGTTTGAGAGAGAATAGAAAAGTACGAGAATGTGTAGAAGAGTAGGGAAACCAAACCAGAATCACAATCTAATCACAGCAGAGGGAAGAACGTTGGGTGCACGTGTAAAACGCTGCCGTTTCTTTTTCTCCTTATCACATCATTCAACTAAGTGCGTGTTAGGATCCTAATACTCATCCACGTTTCACACCAAAAACAACTAACACTCTGTTTGCTTCTCGGCTTCAGATGTGATTTTCCGCATCTCAAATGCCATTTTCACAAGCTAATAATTATAATTTTCATGTTTCAATGTGTACACGCTAATAATTGCTTCTCTGATGCACTTCCAAATTGTGAGGATGAAATTCCAAACACATAGTAACTAATATCAATCTTCCTACTACACCGGAAGGTTTTAAGTAATTAACAATGGGAAATGTATTTGTGTCATCAGTGTGTAGGCTCTGAACATTTTTTATTTCAGTGTGTTTTCTTTACATTTTTTATTTGATTCAAACATTAATTTACTCTTTTCCTTAATCATTATATGACTAAGTATAACATTTGTAGGCTCTGAACAGAGAACACACAGAATCAATCAAAAGGGGGAACAAGTTGGAACCACAGATATAGCAAACAAGTAAAAAAAAAACAAAACAATCGATGGAAAAAGAGAAATTACGGAGAATTTGGCTTGTTTCAATGCGAAACGATGAAGGGAATGTGATGGTAGGAATAGGAACCTGAAGGCAGAAGGTGGACACTGTGTCTTTGTGTGTGCGCTGAGTCTTCCCTTTTTTCACCTTAACTTTCTGTTTTCACTCACAGCATTCTCTGCACAAAACTCGCTCCTTATCATTGTTCATGTCCAAATATATAATGGAGTTCTATCAGGATAAAGACAAACTGCTCTAAACAAATTCTGTGTAAAAATTATTAACCAACTTAAATTTTATTTTAAATATTCCACTAATACATGTAATTCTTGGTATTGGTTGATTAGTCATCAGTCAATTATTTTCTATGTTGATATATCTGACTTTTTTTTTCATATTTTAAATACTAAATATTTATCATTTTTATTGATAATTAATATTTTTTTCAATTATAGTTTTTATTTAAAAATTCGAATTTAATTGTACAAGAACCGTCATCTTTCAACATTTATTACTTTGTGTATTGTTTTTGTTACTTAATGTATTTTGGTATATAGAATGTCTGAAAATATCGTTCATTAGTAAAAATTATCTATTAAACAATACATAAAACATTTTAGTTAAAATATCTTATTTTTCATTGCTCAACAAATATTCATTCGATACTTGATTATTTTATTGTCATTTTGTAACATGGTGTTTTTTTTTTTTTTTCTTTCTAATCAATCTATACTACGTACTGACACCAAAGAGGTAAGTAAAGACATTTCCATGTGGAGAACTTGGTAAAATTCTCCTGCGATTGCTGATCCATTCAAAGGGTGAAAAAAGAAGTAAAACAAAACAGTTGTTAATTCACCAACGTGCCAATAGAGCAACTAGTCTTTCATGGCATTTCTCATTCAAAGGATTCCTTATCTCTCAATGATTGAACTCCCAATGCCTTTTGACTGTTGACAATTGTAATAATTCTAACCCCACGAGGATTCTTCGTTATGATGAAAGTTTTGGACTAATGTCTATAAACTCAGTGTTTAGTTTTCAAAATTGGAGCTTCAAACACGTCAATTTACCATAATTGTGTTTGTAAAACACCCCCCCTAAAATGCGTAAACAAAAACTTACATGTATAGTTCATCTTCATTAACCAACACTAAACCAAAAGAGATTAGTATCTAAACAGTGAATTACCCAAAAGCAACTTTAGTTTATGTCTTTTTAAAAGGATGGCTCTTTTAAGAAGAATCTTGCTGACGCCTAGAGTCTAAAATAGAGACAAAATGGTCTTTCTATCTTTCTTTTCAACGCAGATAACAACATTATGCATATTGATATTATTCCATTCCATGCTTCTTATTTCTTAAATACTGTTCGTCATCGCATCTGGCCAACTAATACCATGAATAAATTAATAAAAACTCTACAATCATCACCACATGAAATTCAATATATTATTTGTAGCCAATCTATCACAAAACGTGTATAGAAAAACACACTCTAAGTCATCGAAGAAATAAGTTAATTCAGTGGCATGTTTTATAGGAAAGTTACTGGAAAAAAAAAGTTTATCATACTATAATTACAAAATATACAATAAATTTAATGATAATTAATTTTTATCAAAAAATTTAATTAACATAATTTTTTTATAAATTAAAATCAATTTATATATAAACTAATTTATAGAAGTTCTCTTATATAACTTTAATAAAAGATTATTTTAAATTTATATATAAGTTAATTTTATATTATAAAATTATTAATTCATTTTTTTAAAAAAGTTTTTATAAATAAACTTATTAAAAGAGATGAAAGAAGAGTAAATTATATTTTGATTCTTATAGGTGAATCAAACCTTGAAAGCATTATTTAGCTTTAAACAAAAAGAAATACAATTAAACTACTAATAAATTAAAACGGTAAAATGCCATTTAGTCATTTACCATGTTCTTTTGCAGGTTCTTTTGAAACTCTGTTTGCCTTTTTTATCTTTTGTTTATTCGAAATGATTTGTCTTCACATGGTATCACGAAGCCACGAGACAACCGCTGGATGCCAGTTTCTTCGTTTTAGTTTAAAAAATAAATAAAAAGAAGAAAGAAAATAAAGAACAGTAAATTACATAATCCCAACGCATTACAGTGTTAATTCCTCGGCTCCAAACCAACCAAAAGATTGTTAATAAATTAATTAATCAATCAAGAAATAATCTTAGAAGGTAACTTTCCCTTTTGAGGAGGAGTGGTCCATGCAGGACATAAAGACAAGTTTGTCCAAATGCAACCAGCACAACAGCAAGATGTAATAGAATTATACAACATAGTGTTTGATGCATAATGCTTATCTTCAATTTCATTGCTAAGCAGTTCAGATTACTTCAAAACTATATAAACTTTAGGGTAAATTATTAGAATTTGTTACCGGCTAGCCAATTACATTAACATCTAAATTAATGATTTACAATTTCTTACGCGATACTATATTTAAAAAATAATCAAGTGAATTGAACATTTTCATTCAGATGTATTAATTATATAAACAATATTCAGTACAACGATGATTTAATTCCCTGTAAGAGTAAGAACTGCCCATAAAGTCATTTTAAGTTTAAATTTAGTGATTAGGAAGAAAGCACATATGCAAAGGGGTAGTTTTAGGATCCATTTATCCAAAGTAATGATTAGTCATACTCAAAGAACATGAAAAATCTAACAAGACTAAAAAAAATGAATGAATGAATGAATAATTACTTAATTTTTTACTTCTAGAAAATATCTGTCATTTGTTATTAACATAGACAATTTTTGTGGTGACCTCATGAATAAATCTCTTACAAGAATTAACTGAAAACCTAACCTTCTTAACTTGTGAGTTAAATAGGTTGAGCCAAGAATATATTAATTCAAATAGTTTTTTATATAATATTAATTCAAATATATAGTTGTACTGTTTTGCCAACCCAAGTAATATAAAGTCATCCCATCCATATGCTTAAATGAGTGGTTCTTTTAGTTGGAACATTCTTTAAACCTTAAAATCGACATTACTACGTAAATCGAAATTAAAGAGTTACAATGAAATACAAAATTAAATATACACTTTAAACCAAAATTAAAAAACTCAAAAAATTAAGATAAAATAAATTTCTAAATTCATGTTGTTAGCAACTTTGATAAAATAAACAGTCAAATAAATGAACCCACAAATAAAATAAATTTAATCCATCTAGCCTGTGAATTAAACAAACTAAACTCAAAATCTTGACTATATTAAATGGATCAATAATTTTTATGTTAAATTTCCTCAATTTTTTCAGTTTAATTATCATAAAAAAATTATACTATAAAGTAATCAGAACTTATTATTAAAATGACTTTTAAATAATAATTATAAAAAATAAATCTAATTGTATGTAATAGCTTATCATTGAAAAATAATGTAGCACATATCAATTAATTTTGTTTCCTTTTGATACCAACTCAGTAATTTTAACATGATAAACATGCCGACCCTACAAATATGACCATCGTTGCTCGTATAGCCTTATGTAGCATACCATCGCTACGAAGATTTCAAAGCGGGGCTGTATATTCGCGTCAAAAGTTAAAAAAAAAAGTGGGGCCATATATTAATAAAACTCATCAAATGATTTTAATTTTGTTTGAGTGAATATTTATATATTGTTTGAGTAAATAATTTAACTGTTTATTAATAAAATTTGTATTAAATGAAAGTTAATATAAAATTTTGTTTGTGATGTTTATTAAAACAAGTTAAAAATTATTTTAATTTTTTCATAAAATTTATTGAAATAAATTAGAACGTGTTTATAAAATGTTCTTAATCACTCTCTACTATCAAGCATTTCTCACTCTATAACTTTGTATGTAAAAATGTGAGATGCATTCGTGTAAGAATGCACCGTTTTTACTATTTTTAGTTCTCTTTGATTTTTTCTGTTTTACATAAACTTTAGACGAGTAAGAAGCGTCCTAACATTAAGATACATGTAAATATATCTTACTAATAAGGTAATATATGAACAAAAATAAAGTTTAAGACTTATATGATAATATTGTTAATTGAAATAAATTATTCACACAATACTTTTATGAGACTATTTTTTTTATCTTCATTACATGAATTATCTTATCTCGCAGTTCTTCCTTCTTTTCTTATCTTTTATTATATATTTTGTTGTGTAAAGAAAATTTATGTACACACCTTATTGTATAATTTAATTAAGCTCGGTTCAGATTTAATCATTTTTTTACTTTATTAACAAATGTCTTCCTATTTATATTATTAAATGCGTATCAAAACATATAGGTGAGTCACTAATATTTATATGATGTTTTGGACCCATAGGATGAATTTAGATCACCCTAAATGAACAATGCAATACCCTAGTCTAACATTACTAAGCTCAATTACATAAGTAGGCCCAATAGTTTGTAAGGATTGAGAATTTTTCAACCTTATATCAAAGCTCACACAGACACAATCGCAAAGTATTAGATTTGTCATGTAAAATTGTCAACAACAGACAAATATTACAAAATTCACCCTCACAAAGCACCTTCAATATGCCTTATTACAATATGAATAAGTCACGAGACCTCAAGTATAGTTCTTAACTCCTAGACTCTTAATTAACCTCCACCTGCAAACACAAAATCAAACATCAAAATTCTTGTATGTACAGTTCTGAATTTTGGCTCTTGCAACTACTAAAAATTTTGCTCAAATATTTCAGCCCTTAAACTAGTGTTGAACATATACCAACAAACTTTATCACAGTAATATTCCTATTAAAGAAAAATAATAATGAGTCACATAACTATTATAACGTTACTTAACTTGTGATAAAATGACTCTTGGTGTTAATTAAACTGTGCTTTCTTCTTTAAGTGCCAACGAATCCGCAGATTGCATTACATACAAGTGAGTGAGATAATATTATACATAAATGTAGGATAAAATAGGTTATTGTTTTCTCAAAAAAAATGTAAAGTTTAATTTTAGTCTCTCTAAAAAAAATTATTTGTTTTTTTATATCTCTAACTGTGAAATATCCATTTTATTTTTAGGAGTAAGAACAACGTATTTTTTGTCTATATTTTTCCGCTATTGTTGTTTTTAACATTAAAGATTTAAGTTAAAATTGGGTTTTGGTACAGTGCTTGAACCCTTCAAGAAATTATACTTATATAATCTTTACTTATGTTATTTTTCAGACAGAAATATATATTTAACTGCGCATGCACGCTTCATGCTTGTTTTCTTTGAGAGTGAGTTCTACAATTAATTCACTGTTCCACAAGTATTTGTTTTAGGGCATTATAGAAGTGTTGTTTCTTGCACGTAAGTGCTCTTAAAGTAAAACGTGGACCATTTGCACAGTCGAGTAGGTGATTGGTTAAGTGTCGGTTTGGTTTAAGGTCAAATGTCCTTGAAGATAATTAATTTGCACAGTGCGTTTAGGTATTGTTTTGTGGTAGAGAAAATTTATTTTGAAGTGGGTGCAATTAAGGTTGAGATGAATAATTTGTTTTTCTTTAACTTTTCTGTCCAAAAACACAAATTCTGAATGTATAATTCATCAAATATATATTATTGATAACAGAATATGGAAGACAGCCTTAGAAACCTTTCGTCCATCGTTTGGAAATTTTCGTAAAATGAGAGAAGAGGAAAAAATAGAAAAACTTTCACTTGTTTTATCTCTTGGTAAAAAAAAAAAAAGTAGGAATAACTGATTATGTTCTTAAAAGGCCAAAGTACCTTGTTTTTGTATATTTTTTTTTATATTATCATATAGTAATCTCACATTATATTATATATATCAAGACTTATCAAAAGATAAAATAATTAAAATTTAAGTTTTAGAATTATAAAAAAATATATTTATTATTAATTTTTATAAAAAAAACCCTCACATATTAATAAAAATTATATTTGTTAATAAAAAGTTTAACATATAACTTTTTTAAAATAATAATAAAAATTTAAAATTTATTTTAGATTTCATTTAATATTGAGTCGACCTAATATATATATATATATATATATTTATATAAGTTTTTTCACTTTTTATTTTTTGGAATAACCAAACAATTAATAAAAAGAAAAAAAAATTAACATTTTTCCTTCCTCTTATTTTCTCTGATTCTCATTTCGCCTATGCCAAACACAGCATTGCTCAAGCACTCAGAACGCGGAAGGCAGTCCTCATTTACATAACTCACATTGATCGATAAAAGAGACAGGATAAAAATAAAATGATGGTAATAAAAGTGCGTGAGTTATGTAGCCAAATTTATGTGAATATTATTATAATTATTCTATTTGTAGTTTTGTACAATTTGGTAGGTAGCTAGAATATTTACAGATTGGCCTTGAGCATACTGCTCATCATTTTATATCATCGATATGATTGATGTAACTTCACATTATGCTTGTAATTTGTTTTCTGGAAAAAAAAATATTTATTCCATTATCTGAATATTTGCTCCACATTTCGAACATTTTACTCTTGATTTTACCATCTTCTTAACAGTAAAGAACTTAACTCTCTTGATTTTCAGAATTTGAAGTTTATATAAAAATAAAAAAAATAGACATTTGGAAAATTTCATATACCAATTATTCCTTTCAAATTAACTCGAATTTCCAAATATAAAAAAATACAGAAGAGCTATTTTTTTACACTATATTATAAATAAAAATACTTGCTAATTTTACTTATGATTAATTTATAATAAAAAAGACTAACAAAATTATCTTTAATAAAATCCTTCTTTCCAACTATATTTTTCCACCATTCAATTGAGTAGTAATTGCATATCATTGTGTTGCAATTAATTGAACCCTATAAAATAACACAAAGGAAACAACATAAGAACAAGACATTTTGGTAACTGTGTATGAAGAATTAGCTGGAATAGACAGTATTTGAGCTGTTAATGGAGCAGCTTTATAAATGTCCATGTCTTTCCTTTCGAATTCAGTATTCCAGTCCCACACTAGACAAAGTCGCATAGCCTCTTCTTTCTTTTAATTTAATAGTAAAAATAAATGAATATTAAACTTTAATTTTTATATTTTTATATTTATTCTCCAACTATTTTTGTTAAAGAGTATAATATTGTCAACTCATGTTAAGGCTGACTTATGAATTGGACAATACTCTTTTTAACGATTAGACAGGTCCTCCTTCTCAAGGGCATAGGCGGTTAAACCCTGTTTAACCATTACCAACCCTCCAATGCCTAGGTCTTCAATCTTCATCAATACTACATCTATTGCACACTGCATGCCTACATCACATTTTAAAAGACTACAGTACGAACAAAAATACTTTAAGAAACTGTTCCTAACTTTTGCCCCTACAGCACAACCTCCGTATACCAAACAAATATTAAGGACAAACAACCGATACTTGAAGCATAGTACTCATGACTCTTACATTATGTGTGGTTTGGGTTGAATTTTTAAAGAAAGAAGATAGGTGAAAAAGTGGTAGCTTCTCCTCTCTTCTTTAGGAAGAAATTATGCGAGTTAAATATACAAAAAATACATTCTTTTCATATTGAAAAAAACAAAGGAGAAATGCACTATATACAACACAATTGAACTTATTTTTTTATATTTTTTATTCATGTCACTTTTTATATATATTATATATGCTTATTTCTTTATTTTTACTTTTTACATAGATAAAAAAGAAAAGAAAAAATTTAACTTTCTTTTATTTCATTTTTTTCTAATCAAATAACTTAAAAACCATCTCATTTTGTTTACTTCGTTTTTTTTTTCTCAAAACCAAACGTATCATTAATGTCCATTTGTATTAAAACATGTGACATAATAGTAAAATTGTTGAACAAGAATCTAATTAAGCCCCCAAAGAAGTATGTTACAAGATTTAACTTGCGGTAGTAGTTGTGAAATAGCTGGCAATGTAGCTGTTATAGTTGTCAAGAGGAATAAAATGTGACAAGGTAATTCAGAAAACTATAACCTAACGGTCACAATTACGATGGAAACCTTACATGTTATTAGATTGTGCAAGTGGATCCAACTTCAATCCCATGCAACATAGCAATATAGATTTTTTAGAGAATGCAATTGGGGAGGGAGAGTTATGTGAAAGAAAAGCAGAAAGGAGACGGGTCATTCTGTCTGAGGGGGACATCATGGAATGGTCTTAAAATTTTGTTAACGTGACCAAAAATGGCCATGTAAAGGATAGGCAGGCACGTGCCCTTGTTGTCTTCTTGTCATGTGTCCTCTTGGGGTGGACTGTTTTTTGTGTCTGTGTTGGTAAACATAACAAGCAATTAAAGACATCGTAGTGATTACTTGGATCACGAGCTCCACCATAAATCCAACTTAGGGATCTTTCATGAATTGACATACCCATTTGCCCTTCATAAATTAAAAATCCTAAATGGGATTTTGTCGGTCACAAACAACCCTCTATGTGTATGTGAATGTAAAGGGGTCCTGCATTGCTATACATACATCTTCTTCTTCTACTTGCTGTTGGTTTTTCTTTCCTTGTGCTAAGTAAGATGTATTAACCAGTCTAGACCGTATGTTTTGGATCAGCTGTCATAAGGGCATAAAGTAAATAATAAAAAAATATATAGAACAAAATAAGGGGCTAGGGAGGTTTCGGTTTCACTAGCCCCTACATTCAAGACTTTATCCTACTTATTGATGTACACTAAAAAACAAGATGAAAGGTTCAACATCCATTAGTTGCTCACTAATTCAGATGGAGAAGAAAACAACTACAAGTTCAAAATCAATTAGGTAGATGAATAGGACCTTTCATTGAAGATAAGTTTGGCAGGGGGAAATTATTCAAAATCTGAAAGCGAATGGCAACTACCTTGAAATAATTGGAACAATGCTACTATGCAATTGAACTTGGATATAATTATGCTAATCATTAATGATACAATGGAGTGGTTTGACTTGTTAATCAAAATTGTTTCCTCTGAGGCCAGCATACCCACTAAATTGAATGGATATATGCACTTGATAAGATATTATGCATGCATTTGTTTTGGACACTTTAAAAGTACCTAGTCTAAACCTGTTCATGGATTAGTCTTAATTACAACATCTAGCGGATTAACTTCTGTGTTTATCCTTGTTCTTACCTTGATCCATTATTTAAGATTCAATTAATGCTTAACAAATCAAACTTATCTCCAACTTTGACAAGAACCTCACTTCATCTAACCAATTAGTTTATCTTTCTCAACCTGATGCTTATGTCTATTACCATATATGACATGTTACTTCAGCCAGTGGTTGTTGATGATATTATATGCTAAAGTAGTATTGACTGGTCACAACATAAGTTGAAATCTCTTATTGCTGTCACTTGTAAGTGATAAGTGCCAAGAAAAATCTGCCAACACTGCCTAACACAAACAGAAGAAGCGTCAAGGGAAATCACACGAATGCTTATTGCTTACTGCCATTCTGGATGTTTTTTTCCAACCTTTCACCATCTGTTGTGCATAGCCTATGAATTGGTTTCAACAAAAGCACTTTGAAAGGGATGGAGGGAGGCATTAGAGCTAAGCACACCACGGATTGGGAGTTGAGACCAGTTATGGGCAAATTAATTAGTCCACCAATTTCTCTAGATTTCAAGTTAATCTGGACCGTGTGAATGGCCTCATTGTAAAGAACATTTGTTGAGAGTGACATGTTGAAATAAGGCACATATGAGGGCATGTGGATATGTTTTCAATTCAATGCCTTCAAAGGAAATTTCATACCCTGCACACATGTAATGATAATCTATAGTGTAGACTACCACATGATTTTGGAAGATGTTACAAGACATCATAGCTTGTCACAACTATAAGATAGTCAGGGACATGCTACAAAGCTGCTTGTAAGCCTCCACCATATGCCCCTTGTACTTTACTGCATGCAGGGTTGTGTGATCGATCCCCTTGTCAGTTCTCAACCAAGTCCTTGGTGGGATCCACTTCAGTGAACTTGCCTGCTGCAGCCAGACATGATATGATTTCACCCTATGGACCATTTCTATGCTTTTGTTAGCTTTTCCCTGCACCTATCTTCTTTCCTTCTTTTCAAACGCAAAAGGACTAAAATCCATTTAAATTCTTCATCACTTGCTATTTCCTTAACCGTTAGCTTTATGTGTTTCCAAGTTGAAAGCTTCATCTGTTGGCAGCATATGCAAATCCATGAGCTAACCATAATTCAAAAATATATATTATGTTGATCAATTAGTAAAAGAACTGTAAATTTAAACAAATTCAAGTAAAAATTTATTTTTTTAACTTAGTTTATTATCTAAAAAATAATCTTATTTAAGTTGAGTATAACTACCGTACGTAAGAAAGTTAGAAAATTTTATTCAAGTTGTATGAAACCATTGTTTAATCTTGAGACCACTAATTATTTTAAAACAACTTCACACTAATTATTTCACGTATTCAATGATTTTCAACTCCAATGTATATATATTATACTATCAATACAAAAAAAAATTACACTATCAAACAATAAAAAATCATCATTAATATAATTTTTAAAATAATTAATTAACATAATAGTTAACAATTTTATCATATATATAATAACATAGTTGATTGTGATTAAATAAGTGTATAAAAACAATCACAGGTCTAATTCAGTTATTTGAATAAAAACTACATAAGTTAGTTATTGTAAATTTAATATATATTTTATTCTTATGGATAAAAGAAGTAAGAGTATAAAAATCTTTTACATAATTAATGTATGCATTATTTAGGCATATTATAATGTTGTTGGTTCAAAATTGCAGGTGTTGATGAAAAGAAAAATCCGTGGTACTGAAACAAGTTTTAATTTGTTCACGAAGACGCATTACTGTTCATATTATAGTGGTAGGAACTTAGATGATGTGTTCTTAAAGTTTGCAGTCACACAGAGCTAATATGTAATAATATAATATATTATTAATTACCAACTCTTAAAATTTTGATATGGTTGGGTAGAAAGAAATTTAATCATTTTTACATTCTGATATTGCCTAATGCACGTGCATCTGAAAGTAGTATACCTGCACAAAATATTGTTGTTGAATTTTAAGTTTCGTTATTTATACATTACCAAATATATGTTATAAATGATGTAATTGGACCACTCTAATTTTAACTGAATTGAATCTTTTCCGCCGCGCCCACTTCACTTCTTCAGTGTGGTTCAAAATTACGGATTATTAGCTCACAAAGCTGTGTATTTACATTGGGTAGATGAAATTTTTAAAATGTATATTTAAATATTTTTCTACCTACGTTAGTATATACCTAATTTTTCTATCTAAATTAACTCGACTTCTATTTGTAGAATGAAATAAGTATCAGTTTGAGTTTCAGTGTTGGAACTTGGAAAGGTAAAGTTAGCTGTGTAAAAATGAATAAAATTGTGCAGATATAAATATAAATATATTAGTGTATTAAACATTATGATTGGGATAAAATAAAAGGAGGAATAAAACATTGTTTAAAGGAAGGTAATGAAGTCAAGGAGTGAGAAATCATACTTTCTCCTAATCAAGATAATGCACATGGTAATATGGGATCAAATCAATCTATCCAATTATTTGTTTGGGAACTAACTAAACTGGTTTATCTTTTAAACAGTTCTTTGCTTAACATTATTATCATAATCAATTAAATAATTTAATTTTCTTTTTTTGAGGGGTTAAATACTTCAATTTTAAAACCTACTACTTTGAGTGATTCAGACTTTGTTTATTGTACATAGAAAGTTCCAGACAGGTACAAATCCAACACAAGTGGTATCACCAAAATATTCCAACCAAGTGGACTGAGCCCACTCTAGATAAATGCTTTTGGTTCTTTTAGAAGACTTCAATTTCAGATATTACTTATTGAAATTTAAATTCCTTAACATTCGATCCAAAAGGCATTATATTTTATTTTAAATTTCATATATAATATATAAAAATTAAAATACAAGCTGTAGCGTTAATAAGTATCAAATCTCGACTCAGTTTTTTGCTTTTGTTGTGTTCATATATATTAACCTTTTAGTTTTCATATGTTTAAATCTTTTAATGTATGTCTTTTAAGATATTAACATAAATGAACTACTTTAATTACATTTACGTAAAATATCAGTTTAGATAAGTATCATACATTTCATAGTATCAACAAAAATACTTTTCATAGTCTTTTAACAAAATATATTCCAAAATACCAATAACGAAATCTGGCCAGCATATTAGGTAAGAGAAAAATACAAAAGTTGACAGAAAAAATCTAAAACATTGATACATTCCATGTGTCTATATATAATTTCAGTGAGAACATGTCTGCTTAGAAATGTAAGCATAAAACTATGATTATGTTAAGGTTGTGTACATTAGGATTGGGTCAAATAATAAATAAAACCTTTAAACTTGATCTAAAGTTTCTATTCAAACTTAAAAAAATAAACCATTATTGAACTTGTTACAGTGTTGGTTTCTGCTTTGTTCTCTTGGGCGAAGTTTTCTCATTCAGTTTCCCTTTCAATTTCTGATCAAGTAGTTACCTTTTTCTCGGTGGTTGTTTATTTTGGTCTTCAACATATTCGTTGTAACCTGATTGAAATGCAACTGCTTTGTGTTTAAGCCCAGACCTAATCTCGCCACTAAGAGCTTACTGATTAAGCCCAGCTCTAAGCCCGCCATGAACCGTTTAGTGAGTAAGCCCACTTCTAAGCCCGATGGAAACCGTTTTAGGATTTAAGCCCGTACCGTAGCCCACCACGGTTGTTAATAGTAAGTTGTAATTCTTTCGATACTGTTGAGATGTTAGGCTTTGTACATTTCGGATACAGTTTTTCGTAATGAAAAAGGATACCTTATGTAAATTTCGAATTAAGTAATCTTAACTGAAAATTATGATTCCGAATTAAGGAGATGCTCACTTTTGCCACCAAACAAACTTTCCTCCTCATTGTCCTCATAAACAACCTTTTTTTTCCCAAGGCTAATTTTACTCTTCCACAATATGGGCTTGCTCAAAAGAGCAAAAATTCTTTACTCAGTAACCTATAACCTCTCCATAGGTTCTACACCCTTTTTTGTTGTTGTCCCTTCCATTATGCTTTTAGATAATACAGCGGTAGTTTCAATTTTATAGAAAACATAGGTTACTTTTTTCGATGAAATATTGAGGTGTTCTTGGTTTGCCCGTCCCAAAACTTCTACGATCTTCGTGTCAATTTTCATGCGTTGGCTCCATTGAAGTTATACGTGAAATAGGGAGAACAAATCATACACAAGTCAGCCAAAGGAATAATAATTTAGCATCTTCTTTTGTTTTGTCGAGGAATTTTTAATAATATGTGGACAACCATTCAATATATTTACATCCAACTAATTTTTTTTTATTACTATTATATTATACCATCCGTTTATCATATTTATACTTATCTCTTTTTTATCTTTTATCTTTATTAGAATAAATGTGAAAGTAAAATCTCATATTTGATAAAAAAAATTAACAATTAAACAAACATATATATAAAAAAAATACACAAACTCAACACTTTAAGATTTTAGATTAAATATGATATCAAATTCATTTGTATACTATTCTCTTAAACTCATTAATGAAATTTTTTTAAGAATAATTATAATTATAGTTTGTTAATATTTTTTTAAAAAAATAAGTGTAAATTAACAAAATATTTCCTAACATACTCTCACTTATTTTTAAAATATATGTTAACAAGATATCCAGCATATTTTAAAATTAATTATAATTATAATTTATTAATATACTCTTTCTAGTATGTTAACAAATTTCCATATATGTTATATAGTGTTAGAATCCATTTAACTTAGGTGAGTGTTTATACTTACACTAAATCTTAACCGTTCAATTTAATTAATCGAATCACTAAAATAATTATATATCTCTATATATATAAATGATTGGTTTATATATAGTACTAGGATGCTTCAACGAATTCAATAATTAGACCTCGGATTCTTCGAAATAAAAAATTCTATGACATTTAACATGTGAAATTCTTTTTTGTTTCTTTTTTTGTTCCACTATCAGCAAACAAGTCATGTATTCTACAGTGAAATGAATTGGTTTATTACTCACATTCAATCTTCGTGTTGATGAAGCTCAAGTTTCCGAGCAAACAATTCTTAGATGCTTTCCAGCACAATATAATTGCGATTCGTTAGGCTAGCTAGAATGAAGTTGGCTGTAGGCATGCGATTGCATAAGTATGATGAGGTGGTGATAGAAGCCACATTTTCATAGAATTTATCAAAGGTGGGAAAATATTCCAAAAGATTTTAGCATCTTGAAAGAATAACTTGCACGATTGCTTGTAACTTCATTGATTCCATAACCCTAGAGCTGTTAGATGCCCCAAAAACAAAGCATGTGCTTGACAATCCTAATAATTATTTATCACAAAACTTTTATGGGAGGAGAAAGGAAGGAGAATGGTCCCTCGAAATTAAATAGTGAATTGTAGTATTTGTTAAGACTGAAATTGTTTGCCTTCAAAAGATTGTCCAAAGGTCCAATCCTTGGGAGCAACATTGTAAGATGTAATAGTTATCCCATCACTAGTGGTAACCTCAAAGGAAAGAGGTTGGTTCTGTAGTAACGCATTAACGTGCCAATTCTGGCCCCAATTCCTACCCATTGGAAGCCAACCAGTTTTTGAACCCTTAACCTTCATAGCAACAATGTCCCCCATGCCACCCACATTACTGATCAGTACTGATATGAAGATTCCAGAACCAGTAATTCTAAACCGGATCCCCCCTTCCCTAGTACACTTTATCCTGCTCCAAACACAAATGCAACAACATCAAAACTAGTTGTAATATAAACACAGTTTTTAATATAAAATATAGTAATAGTATCAGTATAGAAGTTTGTACACTTGTAATAATTCAGAAATTATCATTATTATAACTTTTAAATAATTATTATTATAAAAGTTGGCAAAACTTGTTGTACAAGTGTATTATGTTAGAATTACAAGTATCTTGAATTTGGCTCTCCTCTTAAAGGAAGATTATAATATAAAAGTAAATTTTCAAATTATTATTATTATTATGATAAAAACACGCACACATATTATTATAATTAAGTTATAATTCGCACTTTGCCTTTATCTCAAAGGAGTCAAATCAATTATTAGTCATTTAGAATGAAACCCATCTAAGCTATACTCGTGAGCATGCTATTGCTAGGTAAATAGGTATCCGTTTTTAAATGAAAAGAAGGTATAGAAGTAGACTATCAATTACTTAAATAATTCATTTTTATAGTAAAACTTACCATAAAAAAATATTAAAGACGTAACTGTTTTTCTAGTCTCGTTTAGAAAACCATATAACTGCTTTTTAATTAATTTGGCCAAACATAGTCTAAATATCAAATTCATCAAACAATCACACTCAAATCTTTAGAATTTTTTATTTTCTCATTCTAGACTTCTATTTTTCTTGACACACATTTTTTTTTCTTAAAGGCAATAATACTAATAGAGTAATTGGTCATTTATTTTTTCCAATCTTGCATGTTTTTTCTTCAATAAGATAAAAAAAAAAAACTTTTAATTTTTTTTTAGATTAATCATTCTGATAAATATTAAATTGAATTAATAACAAATCTTCATCTTTAATTCTACTATTTAACCAAGACCAAATTTGAACCTATTACTAAGATTTAAGAACAAGGACAAAAATATTAATACATGAAAATAAGTGTTATATAGAAAGGTATGAAATTAAAATTAATTAACTAACAAAATATTAAAAAAAATTATATTGATTTTATTTTTCTTTATTCAAACTTTATAATTTATTTGTTATTTTTTTTTATCAAATATAGTATGTTTAAATATTTTTTAAAATTACGTAGAATTTTTTAAAATCTTATCAATTAATAAACTTCTTTGAAAGCTTATGAATTTATATATTATAAATCTATTAAAATTTAAATTATAAAATCTTAATCATAAAAATCTTTAAAAAAATCTTATAAATCATTATATTTCTATAAAAAATTAAAATTTATAAAAATAATTTATGTCTTTTAAAATCTCAAATTAATAAATTCTTCTTAATTTCATAAGTACCATAAAGTGACAAATCATGTTATAACAAAGAGAAACGAAACTTTTCAAATTTTAAAAAATTAAACTAAAATCTTTATGATAAAAAATTATAAACTAACAATATAAAAAATATATTATCATTTAATTATAAATTATAATAAATTATAATAAATTCATTATTTTTATAATTAATATTTTAAAAATCATATTAACAACATAAATTATGAGCATGATGATTATTTAAAGTGAATTACAATTGAGTATTGTTAAATAATTAAAGTAGTAAAATGAGTACCTGCGATACTCCACGGGCATGTTGCCAGTGCCAGCTTTCCAGATTGCGATTTTCTCGAATGCTTCAATTGGGAGCACCAAATGCTGCTTCGGAGGGTTACAATGTCCGCCCACGCTATCCGCCTCCGACCCGTAGTTCGGGGCGCAGAAATTGGTCGCTGTCACCACCACCGACCTCCCGCCGATACACCATCGCCGGTCGAAGTCGGACTCCTCCTCGCGGCACCGGACTTCGAAGCAAGCGCCGCAGATCTGGCCGCGCCCGAAGAGAGCTTCGCTGAGAGCGGCTGTGGCCATCCGGTAACCGCCGCTAATGAGGTCGCCGTATCCACACGCGCCGGCGACCGTGTCGGTGGCGCCGTAATGGGTGGCGTGGGCAGAGAGCCATTTTTGGGAGAAAGGTTGGGGGTCGGGGGTAGTTTGGGAAAAAGGCGCGGCTGGGGGTGATGGAGAAGAATATAAACAAGTGGCTGGTGAAGTGAGGAGTGTGAATAGAAGAATGGTTAGTGTTTGTTGTGACATTGTTGGCTTTTGTTGTTGCTACAATCGACGAGGAAGGGAAAAAGGGAAACTGGTAGCTGCAGACAGAACTAACTTTTTATCACTTTACTTTCTTGTTTTTATTTCTGCATTCACGTGCTACTCAATGTAAATATCACCCAAGATCTAAGGTATCAACCTTACATTTGTATTATAAAATTTGCTTTAATAACTTTCACACATTAATTATTGATCGTCATCCAAAGATTATCTTACTACTGGTTTGTACCAACAATTATACTAATTTTTTAAATAAACTTATAAGATAAATATACCCTTTTCCTTGAATACAAGATTTAGAAGATGCTTTTTTTTCGAAAAAAGTTATATTACTTTTACGTGTGTACTCGGTGAGGTGAACATGAACTTTCTGTGCTGATTTTTTTTGTCTGTGGGACCTTGTTGCTGATTTAGGAAGTGTATTAAATCCAATAAATAATAAATTAATAAGTAAAGTTTTTTTTCATAAACTTATACAATAATTAGATAATTAACTATATAAATTATAGATTACGAGAGTGCTGACGATTTAGAAATCAAAATAAAAAATAATTATGTAGAAAGTAAAAAAGAAAAGAATAAAAAATTGGTTTAAAAAATTTCAAAAACAATAATAAACATAAAAATTAGATTTAGATTAATTAAAGTAAATTATCAAATTTAATTTCATTTAATTTTCTATTATACAATTCCTATTAATTTTTATTTAATAAAATTTGTCATTATCAATCCACAAATTTATTTGCATTTAATTTCTTAAGTAAGAATATCTATATCTCTTTATTATATTATCAATATTTTAAATTAACATAATAAAACGACTTGTATTAAAAAAAGAATTTTAGTAACAACTAATCCTTTTTATTTTATCCTTAGATATAAAGAAATTTAGTTGTCTCTCTTCTTAATCTAAAAAAAATTAATTATAATTGAAATTATAGAATCAAGTAACTGATTGATCAAACTAAATACAAATATTAAACACAGAAGAATAACAATAATAATACTTTTATTAAATAGAAATTAAGGTAGTAATCGCGTGAAATTATGTTCAATTACATTAAACTCCAATGAATAAAAAACTTAATTATTCATGGTCATGGAGAATAAGCAATAGATAAACAAAAGAATAGAGGGTGAATCGAAACATTTCAATACTGTTTTGATTTCTTTTTGATTCTCAATGTGATTGTTTCAAATTACATCATAGAGAATCCTTGTTTAAGTTTATGGGCTAATAATGCTTTGAGGTTTCAATGCACGACTATGAGATTGAAGTGTACAAGTGTGCAATTCTCGACATTCACTAAGTCTAGGAAAACAATAACTTACACAAGTGCACGTACAAGTGTGCAATTCTCAACCTTTAGCAATTCTAGTAATTTTGAATCTTGCATAGATGCATGTTTTGGTTGCTCATAGATAATCCTAAGACTTCTCATAAGGCTTTTAAGTCTCATCAAAACCTTCAAAACTCTAAATTTCAACTTAAATACTTCCTAATGCATCAAATCCTTTAAAACATCTTCATAATTTAATCTAATGTTTCAACATAGTTCCTAAAGTCACAAAATAACCTAATATAAATCATAAAAGATGTATAAGTTAAAAATTACTAACTAAACTAAACTAAACTTTTAATAATAACTTTAAAAAAATGAACATAACAAAACTCAAATTCATGAAAAGTATCAAATAATTATCATTAAATTATTATAAATATACAAATATATGATAATTATTAGACCTTTTCCAACATGATGACTGTTCACAATGAGAGATGTCCCTTCCATTAGAATTTGGTTTTTACTAATCGAGTATGAACTTGTTCATGACTTTTTTTAATTCTTATACATAAAGAGGAGAAAGCAAATATACTTTCTTCATGTCCCTCCCATAAAAGTAGTGGGTGTTAGCAAAAGAAATGTACAAATAATGCATATAAATATAATAATCTAGTCCAATCTTAAAAATTACTTTTCTATTAAAAATTTAAAATATAAAAATCACCCCTAATTTGTCTTTTGGAGGTCAATAATGAAGTTTTTTTTTTTTTATGTAACATATAACCTTACAATAATGGACTTAAAAAGTCAAGGCCCACGATACCCTTATAGGCTACAATTAGGGTTTGCATAATGCCAACATTCATTTTTTAGTTTTCTTACTAGCCTGAAAAAAGGAGTTTAAATTTCCTTACGTAGATTCATCTATTTTCACCTATATGTGGCCTTCTTAAGAAATATTTCATTCCTTAGACATTAACCATTCTCTTACTTAACTTATGGCATACAATACCTATATATGGAAAGATTGAAGTGAAAGGAAAATGACAGTACCCTAGCATATGAAGTACACCCAGTTCATGTATAGTGCATCCTTGAAATTATTAGCAACATCTTTTCATTAGTACATTCTATATTATTATATATAGTTAATATAGATCTTCCTAAATAAAGTACCTTCAATAATGGATCTCATTACATTGAAAGACTAATGCATGGATTAATGCACGTATCCCATGCAATCCAAAAAAGTGAAATTAATTTTTTAGTTTATATGTAATAATACATAAATAAATTTATCTTTTTATTTTAAAATATTATATATATAAATCATATTTTTAATTTTTTTATTAATAATAATATTTCATAATTACTAATTTAACTTTAACTATTTCCATTTTCAAAAATTATTTATAATAATTTTAAAGTTTAAAATTTCAAGAACTCAATTATAATTTTTTTAAAATAATTAAAATT
>JAMLFT010000378.1:0-44495 GCA_026544285.1 Pachyrhizus erosus
TTTTTATCTTTAATAATTTTTTTGAAATATTTGATTCTTAATAAATTTAAATTTTTTTAATTATCATTATTAACATATTATTATAAAATAATGAGTTTTGGATAATTAATTATTTTTTAATTCACTCACATGAATAAAATATTAAAATATTAAACCTTTATTTAAATAAATTTTATGAGATATATTAGTTAATAGATAATTGAATTCTTAATAATAATATATTAAAAATTAAAAAAAAATATTAAATTTATTAAAAATAAAAAATATGTAAAAAAAATTATTAGCAACAAAAACAAAATTCAATTACTTATAAAAAAAATAAAAACATATTTAAGCGATAAATATTTGTACACCTAAAAAATTTAATGACATGGGCACTCAGAATGACGAGAAGAAGGTGGTTTTGACAGAAAGAGAGAAGAAGAAGAAAACAATAGTGGGTGTCTTGAATTGCGCGCCTAATGGCACGTGGCATTTCGAGGTATTTTTTGGTTATGTTTAGTTACACAAGTACAATGATTGGGAAAATATTATTAAAAAAGAAATATAAAGGAAAGTATTGATGTGTTGCGTTGCGTTGTGTGCAGTGGCGTCTCTGGCTGTTGGCTATGTAATATGTTTTGGATAGAAAGAGTCAGTGCGTTGTGTGTTGTGTGTTGTGCGTGTGCGTGAATAGAGGGAATCATGGAAGGTGAGTGGAAGCGGTCGAAGCCACGTCTTGAAAGACGGAACGCCATGAAGAACATCGATTATCAATTGAAGGAGGAGGAAGAGGAGGAGGAGGAGGAGGAGGAGGAGGAGGAGGAGGAGGAGGAGGAGGAAGAGAAGGACATAAACATAATAAACATAGCCTATTTGAATCAAAGGAGTTTCCGGGTGAAAGGAATCGACGGCGAATTCGAGCGTATCTTTCGCAGTCTGGGTCTCTCTGGGCCCGAGGACTTTGCCATCCCAGCTGCAGCTTGGGAAGAAGCCCAGGCCCAAAAGGCTCGCAGCACCGTCAACCATGAAACGTTACAAAACCAAAAACAGAGAGAGGGGGGAATTAAATTAATGGGCGTTAGGCCTCCCGTTTTGGAACAGCCGTTTGTTACCTCTGCTTGGAGCTCCCAACAACAAACGGACGCTGATTCTGTGTCACGTGATAGTCATCTTGAATCTCAAACTCAAACTCAAACTCAATCTCAAACTCAAGAGCCTTCTGCTTTGGTTGATGACGATTCGTTTCATATTCATAATCTGTCGCCAAATGGAAGTGGCTATTTCCGGTCGTGGCAAAAGGGCGAGATCTTAGGAAAGGGCTCTTTTGGAACCGTCTACGAAGGATTCACCGAGTCAGTATACTATGCTATTTCTTCTCTTTCTTAATTGCTTTCGCCATGGACCTCACTTGCTTAGACATTATTTCTTTGATTTTATCGTATCTTATTTGTTTGAATGCCTACCTTAATTATTCCTTTTTTATCTACGATTAGAGACATGATCGATGTAGTTTTTGGGAAATTAGCCGCTCCAAAGGACGAAACTATTACCAATTGTGAATATACGGAAAAAGCAACTTAACAAAATGCAATTAACTTTTTAAGAGTATAACACTAGTTGGTATGCAACTTTTTGTACAAAAGCTATCATGGTTCTCTCACTTCTAAGTCGTCTTGGCCTCTTAGGAATACATATTCGTACTATTTACTGTTTTCAACTCTCTCTCTCTCTACATATAATGAGAAAAACATTTTTGTATGAGAAAGAAGTGAAACAAATTGGGGCCATACACATGTATGTACTATGTAGTGAGGAGATAATTTTTTATCTAAGTGTAAGATGAACAAATTGAGACCATACATACATATATGGATGGTCAACACTAAGTGTTTTTTTAAGTCATGTGATTTTTTAAAAAATTCAATGACTTGAATAATTGTATGTTCAGAATGTTGAATCATAATATCAAAAGAATGTGTATTTGTTTTATAATAGTATTTTATCATTTATAAAATCTCTCTCATACACACATACAACTGAAAGTTAACTTATCCGGTCAGTGGAATCTTGCTGCTGATATATAAGCACTAGCTATTAGTTAGCTGTGATTTGGGGATTGTATCTCTGGCAGATTTAGTTATGAAATTCTTCTTCGCCCACAACTGATATAACAGAGGACCCAAATTATTCTTCTATCATATTACTGTGTAAGTTGAAAATAGACGATTTGGTTACTCATCAATTTCCATATGCTTTTGTATTCGTAGGATTAACACATATTTTCTTTTCCTGCAGTGACGGGAACTTTTTCGCTGTAAAGGAGGTGTCTTTGCTGGATGACGGAAGCCAGGGAAAACAGAGCATTTTCCAACTTCAGCAGGTGAGAGGAGTTAGTTTTCCCATCAAACCATACAACATATATCTGATTGTTCCATCTTATACATTGGCATTTGATAATATGAATATTTTTGGTCTTCCATTCAGGAAATATCACTTTTGAGTCAGTTCCGACATGACAACATTGTTCGTTATCTTGGCACGGACAAGGTATGCTGCTTTCTAGTTGGCAAGTTTATTAGAATTTTTGTGTGGGTCATGTTCAAGAGCGTACACTTTCAGCTTAAGTGGCTTGTTTATCCAAAAGTACCTTAACACTTTAGATTCAGCAAAGTCTTTTTTTATTCCCCCACTATATGATTGTGGTGTTTGGGGAAAAAAAATTACACTTTCAGGAATGAGGCAATTTAAATAAGCATTTTGAAATTACCAAGCATTTATTTGGCTGAACTTTCTTAGTTCATTGAGCATCATGAACATTGTGGTAAGTCTACAGAAGTATTTACAAATTGTTATTTACTGTGATGGATATGGAATGGGTGTGGAACAATATAGCTCTATTTTATGACTGGGAGGGAATGAGATACCATGGGGCTGGGTTGAAATATTTTCTGTTTATTCATTTACTGTGCAAGTTCATAAAATGTTTTTGTTTTGAGATTCATGAAGATGCATGAGCTATCTCTTTTGAGTTAAGAACTTCAAATGCACATTAAAGTTGCTCATAACTTTTTCCTTCTTACTCAGTCCTGCATACCTAACAATAACTAGCAAGTATGAAAGACATTCTCTGCGGTTTTACAGAGCCAACACTATTCCTGCAATATCTTCATTTGTTTAAATGACCTAACAGAATGTTAATTGGACAATATATATGAATGCCTTCTAAAATTTGATGATATTTGACTGGCTATCTGATGCATTAGTACATTCCCTGTCCTTTCTTCTGGACATGGTTTGTTAGCAATATCTCATTGTTTAGGTGGTGCTCCTTGAATTGTTTTTCGTCTGATTATGTTACTTAGGAGTAATTGCATTTCAACTGTTTCCCCTCTCCTTTTCTTTGTTATTTGTATTTATGTCTTGTTATTTCCCAGGATAATGATAAGTTGTATATCTTCCTCGAGCTTGTAACAAAAGGTTCATTGGCAAGTCTCTATCAAAAGTATTGTTTAAGGGACTCTCAAGTTTCTGCATACACAAGGCAGATTTTGAGTGGCTTGAAGTATCTTCATGATCGTAATGTGGTTCACAGGTAATACGAATGAACTTTTTATCTTGATGCGATGCAATGATTATACCTATAATAACTGCAATCTTATTTAGACATTTTGCATTTTGATTTCTTCTTTTGTATCCTGAAGATTCTGTTTTAAGCTGATATCCACTTTCTATGATTATGGAAATCACTTAATAGTCAAAGTTGGATGCAGTGGTAGGAAATTTGATGAGCGAAATATCTTAAACTTACATGGACTTGCTGCATTCTAATTTTTAATTCATTGAAAATTTTAAATTTTAAGGGACATCAAGTGTGCCAATATATTGGTTGATGCCAACGGGTTCGTCAAGCTCGCTGACTTTGGATTGGCAAAGGTACATTTCTTCAGCAAAATCAACTTTCTCAAGTCAGCATCTTATCATAGCAAATTCCAAATGCTAACCGCTTGCAATTGTATTGTTGGTTATTTTTCTTTTGCAGGCAACCAAGTTAAATGATGTTAAATCAAGTAAAGGCTCCCCATACTGGATGGCGCCTGAGGTTTGTCTCTCTGCCTGTAGCATATGTTTGACATAATTCCTTTTATCGGATGAACTAGAGTGAGATGGATCATATGGCTGTCTAATTCAGTTTAGCGCACATACCAAATGTTCTCACTTGCTTCAACATAAGTAAATTATTCTACAGATGGATTTGCTTCTACTGAATTTCTTATATCGGACTGCCCAATCACCATTTTCAATCATTTGTAATTTCATAATGTGCCTAGATTAACTCTGAATTGTTGGATCATAGGTTGTTAACTTGAGGAACCGTGGATATGGACTAGCAGCTGATATATGGAGCTTAGGATGTACAGTTTTAGAGATGTTGACACGGCAACCTCCTTACTCTCACTTGGAAGGAGTACGTCTTAAGATCTCTGGCTATATCTTTTCTTTACCTTCATTTTTATATTTTCTTAGTTTTCCTAGATTCTGTTATTTCAGAGACTGAAGTTTTCCGTTACTATTGCTTGTCCACGCCTTTAAATTATCTCATTCATTTTAATTCAGGATTTTAGTTTACTTGGCTTCTCATCTCGCAGACAATCAAGTAAACACAGACTGTACTTGCCTTTGAAATTAGATAACTGCTGATAAATACATTTTTTCACTTGTGATAACAGATGCAAGCGTTATTTCGGATTGGCAGGGGTCAACCTCCACCTGTTCCGGAATCTTTGTCAACAGATGCCCGAGATTTCATTCTTAAATGCTTACAAGTAAACCCAAACAAACGGCCTACTGCTTCTCGGCTATTGGACCATCCATTTGTAAAGAGACCAATTCTATCTCCCATGAGTCCTGTTTCTCCAAGTATTAGTCTTTTACTGTCTTAAGAGCTCTCAATTACCTCTAACATTGCCACGGGGAAGGTCAGATCCATCCATTATTTTTATTGTTTATCCCAGCAGAGTGATAAAGACCTCAGGTTTAGACTGATGTAATATACAGGAAAAAGTCAGTAGTTTTGCAGATATATCCCGGAGTTAAAGCTGGTGAGGGGTTTTGTGTTAGAGATGTGAAATGGAGAATAGAGAGACTGTCGTTCTGTATTTCCAACAGAGTTGTTCACTATTTGGACCTGAGTTGCTTTTCCCGCAGCTCCGCTTTTTGAATATTTTTTTGTCAAGCAATAGATTTTAGAACAACGGTAGCTAGTACTTACAGTCACAGGCATTTTTTATTGTTTTGACATATGTAAATAGTTAGCCAAGAAAGGGAAGTAGCCTAACAATTGAAGCAGTCTTTATTGTTTTAATTTTTTGGACTTTTTCTTCAATTAGTGCATAAGCGAACGTTCATGCTACTTAATTGTAACATTTTTTAAGGAAGTAGGAATTTACATGGATCCTTACCTATTCGAATTCTGGATAAGATCATTTATTTAAATTTGAATTTTGCTTGATTAAAATTTGATAACATAACATAAGAATAGATTAATTCAATTTGTTAATATATTAATTTTAATATGACATATAATTGAATCATAGAATTAAAAAATATACAACTAAAGTTTATAGTTGCTTTATAATATATATATATATATATATATATATATATATATATTAAAAATAAGTAGGCTACGGTGGATCCCTTGTTGATGGGGTTTATGATGGTCCACCCATTAATGATTGTTAAATATAATATTTTAGTATATTTATAGGACTCGATCATTTCATGCAGTCTTTAAACAGGTATTATTATTATTGAAATTTAGTACTTACAATTTATTCGTAATTTACGAAAGTTTTTCTTATTAGTGAATAGGAATTTAAATAAATTACGAAAATTTTTCTTATTAGTGAATAGGAATTTGAGTAATTACAAGCTTGTTTTGATTAAGATTTTAGGCTTTTAAGGATGTTTGAATTAGGATTCATTTTGTTCCTTCGTCTAAAAGACTAAATTAATTAGATTTCAACTTGTTTATCCTTGGTAAGGACGAAGTCAGTTGTGGAAGAATTAGTTCTGAAGGTTGATAATAGTTTCTTTCCTTCATAGTGATGATTTTTTTTTTATTTAATTTTATCATGTAACAATAATCATTCTTGTGTGAAAATCTAGTCAATAGAGGTAGTGATGACGTCAAGGCAGCAAAAATTGTCTAGGATGTGTAATTTTGGGCTCTTTGTTTTC
This sequence comes from Pachyrhizus erosus, assembly GCA_026544285.1. NCBI lineage: Eukaryota > Viridiplantae > Streptophyta > Magnoliopsida > Fabales > Fabaceae > Pachyrhizus > Pachyrhizus erosus. The sequence continues at coordinate 6,223 of JAMLFT010000378.1, forward strand.
TTTTCTTGCCCAATTAACAAAGCCGAGGTTAAGGTTTCTTATTTTTGGGAAATTTGGTTTTCTTGTTGAAAATCTAGTCTTTAAGCTCAACAAAAAAGACCCATTTGGTTGGACCATCTCATTAGAAATGTGTTAGAAGCAGTGAAGACGTAATCGAAGACAGCAAAAAGTTGTTTAGGATGTGTAATTTTTGATTTGGAGTTTTTATTTTCTTGTTCAATTACAAAGCAGAGGTTGGGGTTTCCAATTTTAGGGGAATTTGGTTTTCTTGCTAAAAATTTGGTTTTGAGCATAACGAAGAAGATTTGTCTAGTTCATTTTCGCGTTGATCTATCGGTTTATATGAATTTTTTTTTTATTCTAAAGAGAGGTTTTGAACTGGGTTAAAGATTTGTTTGTTGTCGAGTATTTGAACTTGTTGCTTATAATCTTATGTTGGTGTTGATTAATTGTCTCATGTCATTCAAAAGCCTCAAGGTTGTTGCTTGTTATGCATTCGAAACTTAGACAAAAGAACTGTGTTATTTTTTATTTGTTCTCCTTTAGGGCAATTATGATTGTCAAAGGAGAAAAAACTTATACATGAGACTGATGAGAGACTTTGACATTGCTAACCTTTACAAAAGTCACCAACACCACCCCAAATGTTTTTCACAATCATCGTTTGTTGTTAAGGATCTTTGGTTGAGTTTTACAATAGCTGTTTTTAATTTGAAAACACCAATTTCTTTTCAGGATTTTATGTGTTTATTGTTCTAATTTCTTTTATATGACAACATTATTTATTATACTTTAATAAAGAACAATTAGGTCAATTCATATTTAAAAATTAACTTTTTAAAATAATATAAAAAGTAATATAAAAAAATGAATACATTATTATATTCAACAAAAATAATTGGTACCTCAAACATCGTATACTTAGCTAGTCTACAAGAGAATCACTCTTAAAATAAATAATATCAATATAAATAATAATATTATATAAATATTATGTATTAAATTAAGAAATTATATTATTAAATATATAATTATTTTAAAAATTATACTTTTTAAAAGAAGATATAAAATTAATTGAGTTGAAATGACTTAAAATATAACTTAAATTTGTCTTTAAAATACATTTACTTTAATTTCTTAGACTTGTACCTGTAAAAAATAATTTTGAGCATAATTGAGTTGGTGAGATGGAACATGACATAAACATGCCTAGTAGAAAGATGTGATAATATATTCACTAATCCTATTCTCTAAAAAAAGTTGACTGGTGAAGGTGCCTAATGAATGACAATGTATTAGATGACATTCATGTTTTCAAATAAAAACAAATGTTTAAAACCACAAAGAACTTGTAGAACCAAGTAACATAGAGATAGGAAAGGCTTGGTGCGGATGTGTACAGTTTCATGATTTCCTCCAGGTTTGACTATAAGCTGAAATTGACAAGGCAAAAAGATTCTAGCCGTTTATCTCGAGCTGGCATTAACTAACTGGTAGCCATGTTTCTGCTACTTAATTTCTACATTGTGGAGTTAAATATTGGGCATTGTGTCAGAACTTAACTAACTTATGATAGTAGTAAATGCTTTCACAATTGGAGGAGAATGTACTACTTAGGCTGTGGCATATGATGAACAGAAAAGTGTAGTGGATTACAAGGACAAAACAAGTTTGCTAGGGTTAAAATAATTATTATAGCAATATGTGAAAGATAAATATATAGCTACAACTTCTCCACAGGATGAATCAATCAACTGAGCAGTGGGAACATGAAAAGTCTGTAATGAATCCTCTTCAGTTAATTAAAAAGGAGGCATGCTATCAGATTTTATTAATTTTTTGCTAAAAGGTGTTGTTTAACCAGTTTATAAATAAGTGAACTTTTAGAAGACACTAGCTTTTTGCTGGGATGCATCACATCGAACCAGTGCAAGTGTATGATTTTATTTGGTAATGATGCATTCATTGACATTAGAAATTTAGTTGCAAAAACATAACTATATATATATATAAGCAGATAAATAGGGTAAATATTTGTATTCAACAGGCTGAGCGAGGGGCTGGATAAGAGTTGAAAGAACAATAATCAGGAGAGAGAGGACATGACTTTTAACGTGTCACTGTTTATTCCCTAACGGTCTTACTAACGTTTCCGTTTTGCATTAGCTTCTTATGCAAAACGACCATTTCTGTTTTTGCTTTAGGTTTATTTTGTATTTTTTTTAAAATTATAAATAATTGTGATTATATCTTGAAAATTTAAAATCTTATAATTTTTATTATTATTATTATTATTAAATCGATTTAATTAAAAAACGAAAATTTAATTTTAAAGTGTATATTTTAAAAAGATAAAGATGACATAAATATTGAAAATATTCAAATAATTACGTTCTCTTAATTGTATCATATAAATAATTTTATATACATTAAATTAAATATTTTTAATTGAAATTGAATTAGTGAAGACCGAAGTTATTCTTTTTAATAGCAACTGACTTTATTATGATGCAAATTAGCATCATAGTTAATTTGATTTCTTTTAAAAAGGTAGTTTGTATAATAATTTATGGGGTAAAACATATTTTTAATTTTTATTTTTAGACTCTCATCATTTTTTTATTTTTTTTTGTATTTTATTTTTATTTTTAGGCTCTCATTTTTATTTTTAGTTTCTTATAATTTTTTTATTATTTAATTTCATAAATTGTTCTGTATTATTTTTAGTTCCTAACATTAATTTTATTTGTTTAATAATAGTGTGATGAATATAATGCGTGTGAAAATGTGTTGAAATTTTTTGACAGTTTTTAATTGTTATAAATTTTTTGACAATTTAAATATTTATTTTTGTAACATTTTGGTTAGTTTACAAAATATGGTATTTAAAATTTTGATTATATATTTTTTTGGTAATATTTCTGATAGTTTTATCAACAATAAAACTTATAGCAGTTAAAAATCATATAAAAAATTTAATAGAAAATTTCAAATCTCAAATTTTACTCATCACAATTAACCCTGAAGTTAATGTGAGAGAATAAAAATAAAACACAACAATATGTAAAAAATTAAAAACAAGAAAAAAATTAAGAGGAACTAAAAATAGAAACCATAACAAAATTAGTGACCAATATCATATTTTATCCTAATTTATTTGATTACTTTTATTATAAACGGTAGCTTTTATTTTCATTAATTCAAATTTATTTAAAAAGATAATTTGTATTATATTTACTTTAACTATTATTAAAAATGATAAATTATATTATAATTAATTTAATTTTAATTAAAAAATAATTTATATCACCATTAATTTGATTTTTTAAAAAATAGTAGCTTATATATACAGTTAATTATAAATGGAAAGACATTTTGGTTTAACTAATTTTTTTTATACAAAAAGACGCATTTTTATTGTGTTAATTTCTTAAAAAAAATTAATAAAACAGAAACGTGTTTCCATGTGATCAACAAATACACATTTTTGTTTTATTAATTTTTTGAAACTGTCTGTCACTAAAGGGGTGTTATTGTCACCTCATTAATGCTAAGTACATCCCCTTTGCATGGAACTGTCTGCCATTCGAACAGCCTTCATCCGTACAAGAAAGTGTTATTTCATCAAATAACGGGCAGGCCATGCAAGGCTCAATCAGTAAACAACGTGTGCTACAAAGATTCAAACTCCCATGGGGGAGAATGAAGTCTAACTTTGCATGCCCACTATGCAGGGGCAAGGAAAAATAAATTAAATGAAAAAAGGTTAGGAAGTAGAAGTTACAATTGTAAGGTTCTCGTTTAATAAGTTGACTAGGCATAAATACAAATATTTTTTTTATTTACAACTACTCCAACATATTGTTGAATCAAATAGGTTAGACATTCTTCATAAACTACATAACTTTAAAGCGAAGTGACATGTATGCAACACCTAAAATTGATAGCAAATATGTAAAACAATTCTCTCTCTCTCTTTTTTTTTTCTCAGTATCTATGTCTCCAAAGTTCCCCTATATGCATCTGAGACAGCAGCTGCAGCTTCTGAGAGATCCCTCCTCATCTCTGAAATTTTGGACCCCACATGTTCTTTGAATTTCGAGACGGAATCAACCAACTGAAAGAGTTCCCTAGCACGCATTTGAATTTCTTCTTCACTTAGTTTAATCGCTTCCTGCAACTTCAATTCGGATGTCTTGACAAAAATTAAGTTCATTAGATACAATATTATCACATAAATCAGTTTAATTTTAACCAAGAGGTATTATCCAAACACATCACTAAAGATATATATGTCTTTCATTTAATGTGTTTACTTTAAAAATATGTTAATTCAATAAAGATAAACACATACTTTACGTTGTATTATTTCTTAGATTTAAATAACTTGATGATCCTTATAATTTCACTTACTTTCTAATTTGGTACTTATAGTTAAAATTATGCCAATTGATCTTTATAGTTACATTTTTTTTTCCAATTTTTTCCTCGCCACAAAATCACCGTTAATGTCATTCGTTCGATCAATGTAGTGGCTTTCCACCATGGAGTTTTGCATGCGTGGCTTTCCATGGTGCCAAGGTTTCGGCGTTTGTGACATTGGGATCAGGGACGGATCCGTGGGTGGGTGGTGTGGCCTTGGCCCCCTGGCTTTTTTAAATTATAAAATTAATAGAATATTAAGTATTATATTTTGTCAAAATTTAATTATTAGATAATTAGATTTTATTCTTTTTTGGCTTTGTTAAACAGTAATAATGGATATTATGAGTTATAAACGTTTCTTTTGTAATTTAATCATATTGAAGGCAAAAAAAAAAAAAAAACAAATAAGATCCTAATTTCTTTAAAATTGAAAGGATTTTTTATCTTTCAATCTCACAAGAACAAGTAAACAACAATGTCGATGGTGGGTATTTCTAAAAACACAAGTCATCAGTTACAAAATGACAAACGTACAAAACAAAAGTATTTTTATTATTCCATATTTGATGTCTAAATTTTAAATTTTATATAGATGCTCTTAAATAAATATGGGATAAATATTGAAAATTAGAATTTCTTAAAATTTTCATTAATTTATATTATATTTACATTTGTTAATGTGTATGTATGTGTTGTGTGTATGAAAAGGCATAATCAATTTAATAATTTGTACATAGAAATTTAATTAGTTTAATTTCTAGTATTAATAGTTATTTGTTGCAAATCAAAATAAGATTGATAGATTGTCTGTAATAGCCTACTCATTACAAACAATTTAACAAACATAAGTTTGCATAATTTTGCATTATTGAGTCATCTTTGTTCTGCCATGAGTTTACATAATTTTACCTTTATGTTATTTTTAAAATTATATTGATCTTGAAGAATTAATGGTTGTATTTGAATCCAAATTTAGTATAGTATTTGAATTTGAGATTAGTTGTAATTGGTGTATACATATTTTTTGGAATGAATTTCATTTTTTATTTTTGGCCCCCCTACGGTCAAAGTCTAGCTTCGTCCTTATTGGGGAAAGGGTTATTTAGAGAAGAAACCCTAGAAGGTGTGGTTCTTCTTCACCTACAACCCATGAGCGGCATTGATGGAGCTATGGTTCTTGTCTTCAGTCTGTGACCACAATTGTTTTGGATTGCTATTGTAGAAGGTTGGGGTCGATGAACAGTAGAATGAGCAAAATGTCATCAAGGGCAGAGGGAAGTTTAATAAGCAGTGATCAAAGGTATAATTATAGGGTATGGCAATTTTTATAAGGTATGACTGTGGACTCAAAAAATTTGGATACAAATTTCTTGTGTGCCAAATTATAGGGTATGGCAATATTTATTGAATTGATGTTGTATCTGTTGTTTTGTTTCTAGTTTACTAATTTTTGCTTAGATTGTTGTCACAAAAGAGGCATGGAGTTGTAGGTATTTTAGATGGATGGAGGAGGTAACATCTGAACATGTGCAAGAGCTCATTGAAGAACAATGACAAGTGGTTACAGATTTGAAGTAGTTATATTGTTCGTGGATAAAAAACGGTGAAGACCAAATTGGATAAAAAACACAACTATAAGGGCCATATTGGCATGTTTTTAATTATAGGTACCAAATTGGAAAGTGTAACCATAGGAGCCAAAAAGGCATTTAAACCAAACATATTTCCTGCTACTAAGCCTGGCGGTAGTTAGTTTGGCTTGATGAACAACTACACACACACATGCCAAAGCTCAATCTCAAAAGGAATGGATTATTAAATTCAATACAGTGTGCAAGCTAAGAACATACTTGCCCTCTAACCATATGCACTTCCGAAAAGACCCTGGCATGAACTAAGCAAAGCATATCACAGAAGTAGCTAGAAAAGGAACATAGCAACTATTATGCAGTCAAAATACTCGCACACAAGCACATATTTATGCATCGTATGGATAGGAATCCAAAGAGAAAAGATAAAAACACGACAATATGACATGGAAAACGGGTGGCATGTTAGATAAGAATTAACTCAAAAACATAACCTACAGGAAACACTGAAATAGGCTTATCAATGTTGATAGTAAAATTTGCTTACCTCTCAAATTCACTGAGACATAAAAAAGTGAACAGCAGACACATTCTCTATATCATTAAAAATTCTAAGCAGTTCAAATTCAATAGATAATTTGACACAAATAAATCACAACGAAGGAATTACCTTGAGAACGTCAGCTGCCTCTCTTTCCATAACGTCAATTTCATGATCAGCCAGTTGGACATCCTCCAACATTTTCTTAGCTTCAGCAGAACATCTACTCGTGTATTCCTGTGTTTCCTTCTTTATCATGTTTAGTTGAGCTTCCATCTGATAAAAAAACAGAAAGAAGCAGAAAGGAAAGTCAAACAGAAGTCCTCATAAGGCACAAATCTAATTCCAACAGGCCGTAAGAATTTTTTTTTAACAGAAAATGAGTAGAAATGTGTATGAATTTATCTGTATTTTTTTGTTACATACTATAATATTCTCCACAAGTGTAACGATGACAATCGAAAGACTTCTGTTATTTAAACCATAAACTTTACACTGGACCAGTTTTGCTCTTAAAGCGGGATAAGTCATAGTGCAATGCAAGTATGATAAGTGCTTTGAATTTAAAAAAAAAAATGATGAAAATAGCATTGTAACTGATTACAACCTAAAACAGGATAAAATACATATTGGCAAGGACAAGTTACAACTTCGAAAACGCAGGGATCAATGCAACAACACTGCCCCTGCACCAGCAAGCCAGCATCACTTCTGGCTCCACTCACCACAGGCATAGCTAATAGTTAATATTTTAACTTTCTGGTAGAAGTGTTACGTACATCAAGTTTGTTATTATCTTGGCCCGGCCAATCATCTACCCAAATTGAATCCTCCATCCACTATTCTATTCCATTCATACAACAAAAATTTGAAATCAAGACTAGCTCACTGTATAGTAGGCATCGGTACAGATCAAGTAACAGTATAAACACTGGTGTATAAATAGCCAAACACAACTATGCACTTACTTCATCAATGCGCAGCTGCACTGCTGCAAGATGATTTTTTTTCCCCTCAAGCCTCACAGCATTTTCACCAGACTTCTGCTGATAAGCAATCGACTCCTCCAGTTTTTCCATAGAACTTTTCTTGATTTCATCAGCAAAAGATCTAAGCGCAGGCTTCAGCACGAGTTTGTGATCAATTCCCATTATCTCTGCAGGAGTAGTCCCATTGGCATTGAGCAGATACTGAATTCCATTCCCAATCTTCAACCTAGAATCACTCAATCAGTAACATTGACATCGGAATCAGAATGAATTCAAGAGACACCACAATATCTGATAGCATCAATCAACCACAATTTTCTTGATAATAATTATAGCATGACAGTCAACAACAAAGTGATGATAAAAATGTGACCTCTTAATGGTTTGGTTGCAGTCCATAGCGAGGGCCTCGAGGTCGTTGATTTTGTGCGAGAGACTGGTGTCGAGATCCCACGCCTTCTCCTCCCACGCATTCCTTGCAAGTTCAGCCTCCACAGTGTCCCTCTCCACCGCCTGCAACTCCCTCTTCATCCTCTCCACGTCCCTCGCATTGAACGTCTGCGCCTCCACGCGCCGCTTCAGCTCCTCGTTTTCCTCGCAGATCTTCTCTTTCTCCGCTTGCTTCGCCTCCACCTGCTTCTCCTTCTCCGCCAGAACCCTCTCCGCCTGCTCGATCCGCGACGTTAACTCCTCGATCATCTTGTGAAACTTCTTCACGTCGTCCTCCAGCATCGCCCTCTCCTTCTCCAGCGCCTCCTTCAACGACGGCGAGGACCGGAGCCTCTCCAGCTCCGCCTCGAGCTCAGCCACGCTGCGGCGAGCGGACTCGAGGCGGTCCTCGGCGGCAGTCTTCTCGTGGTGGAGCTTCTCCCTGATGCTGAGATCGAGTTCCTCGGCGGCTTCGTCCTCGCAGCGGATGTAGTGCATGTAGCTGTTGACGGTGTATTGGTAGAGCGCGTTGTTGTGTTGTTTGGGAGAGGAAGAGAGGTGGAGGTGGAATTTGGCGATCTGGACGAGCCAGTGGATGAGAGCGAGGAAGGTTGGCCATTGGTGAGGCGCGGCGGGAGAACGGAGAATTGATTTATTGAGTTTAAAAGGATAACTGAGGCGTTTGAGGAGGAGAGGGAGATCCTCTTCGAGTTTTGAGGAGGGGAAGTCGATGAGGGAGAGGAGGAATTTTAGGGTTTCGTGGATGTCTTTGGCGGAGGGGAACGTCGCTTTGAACATGATTGGGAAGTTGTGGGAGGAGAGGAACGAGTTGATTGTGGAAACTACCGATTGCTGGTAGGAACGCTCTTTGTAGAGGTCTAGGGTGGGACGTCCGCCGATGCCCACGGAGGAGGGCCGGCTGCTCACGTCGGAGTCGCGGGAAGAGTACTGGCGGTGGTGGAAGTCCGCCGGAGTGGGTGGCGCCGGAGGAATGAAGGAGTCCTTCGGTTGCCGACGCGCTGCGGGTCTCATCTTCGCACAATCGATTCCAATTTGAATTTGTGTTGTGAGCGCGCGTTACTGTCTGTTGTGTGGAGGGAGTACTAAGCTATGGGGTAGGGTACTTATAAACTTGCATCAATTTATGAGGACCAAATTATTTACAAATTACATGTTGAAAACATAAGTTACTAAATAATATTTTATCTGATTAAGGTAATAAATAATTGTGTGAAAATATAAATAACTAAATTAATAAATCTGATATAACTAGTAGTGGTTCAATATAAATCACTAACTTATAGCTGTGGTCCACCAAATGGTCTGTCATATAAATCTAAAATGCTTTTGACTAAGAAAAAGGATGATTTCTACATGTCAGCCGACGATACTCGCATCTACTTTTCACGTTAAACGCAGAAGCTATTTTCAATAGTTGAGATTAAAAAACTTAACGTCCCCAACAGAGAATTCAAGTGTAGTCTCATTATATATAAACTGATATTATGAGTTTAAAAACATAAAAGTTGAAGTGGTGAAATATTAAATCATTACTAGTTACTACTAAAATTTAATGGATTAATACTTATTTAGTATATAAGAGTATATTAACTGTTTAATATTTATTTAGTAGTAACACATAATATTGTAATTGCGCTTGTATGGCCATATTTATAGCCACTATAATTTAAATATATTTTAAATGTTGAGCATAAAATACAAATTGAATGGTAAAAATAAAATTTTGAATGAGATATCCATGTATATACTAAGTGTACAATATCAATATTGGTCGTACATATATACAAAATTGAACACCTACACAGTCGTTTTTCTCCTGTACCGTTCTCATGACAAGGGTTGTCGTCGCTTGCGTGGAACTGTTGTGATTCCAACTAGCTTGATCCGTACAAGAAAGCTTACACATATTATTTCATCAAATAATGAACAGCCATGCTAGCTAGGGTCAATTAGTAATCATGGTGTGCTGCAAGATTCAAACTCCCTTCGGGGAGAATGAAGTCACAGTTTACATGCCTCCTATGCAGGGGCAAGAAAAAATAAATTAAATGAAAGGTTAGAAAATGAAAGTCAGTATTGTAAGGTTTCTGTCCTCACTCTGCACCAACAGTGGTTGTGGATGCGACTCATGGGTTGGGTTGGCTGGGCTAAACATTCTTTTTCCTCCAAATTCCGGTAGGAACACCATAACATACTGGAGACGCCCCTGTCAAGAAAGGAAGAGTGCAAACGTCCCGTGCCTGACCCATGAAAGCTCCAATTTTACGTCTGTGACCACAGTTCTTAGGTGACTCACTCTCGGCCAACTCTAGTAATTTCTTCCGTGGAGCCTTCCTCTTTGCTCTACCCTTGCAGCCCTTCAAGTTCATGGCTTCAAATTCTTCTGACAATAAGTTGCATTGAAAGCATTCCGTTGGCATATCTGATCTTTCTTTCAACCATGCATCAAGCATAGCCTTACCAAATCGATCTATATCCTTGTCTGTCACTTCCCACAGATTGCCGACAATGGCTGGAGAACCAGCCAGCAGATATGACAGGGGTATACCTTGCGGCGCATATTGACCAGGTAAGGTCAATGAACCACTGCTGCATCCCATCAGCAGCGTAGCAGCACATTTGTCTAGTTTCTGAATCTCATGCCTGGGAATGTACTGTCCTCCTGTAAAATACCATTTAGTCAACCATATAAACATAGCAGCCACAGGGAATGACAAATATGTAATATTTAAAATATTTTACCACTTCCATGCCCAAAATATATGAAAAGGTCGTGACTTCCCAATGCTGAAGCCAATTCTTTGATGGTGGGTCTCGAACCAGCCTTTCCCTATAAAGTAACAAGATGAGAAAGGAAAACATAATTATTCAGTAAACGTGTAGATAAAATAATAAGCAGGGATACAAAAATCTGTAATATTCCCTCCCTAGTATTCTTAACAAATTCAAACTGCTAAAATACCTCCAGGTTTTGATCTCTAAAATAATTCTCAAATTCAATTTGAGTGCCACCAAGATCCCCATCTGGATTTAGTAAATAAAAAGCATCCAGTGGATCTATCAAAGGAAAGGGCCCTAAATTCCTTCCCACTTGCTCCTTATGGTTGCTGCCTTTATGAAGAACAGCAGAAATGCAGCTCACCGAAGGCATGCGATAAACCTCCTGGTTCCTTAGAATGGGCAAGTTTTCCCAAGGAAGCATCTGTCCCAGTAGCAGAGCTTGTTATTGAAATCGGTAATAAAAAACACAGCTGACGGGGTAGAGCAAGAATACATTCAGAGCTTAGTTTTGAAAACATTAGCTAAAACAACATTTCCTTTAGGCCATCATTTTCCTTAAAAGTGAGAGCCACAAATTTAGCTTAACAAATGTGTTAAAAGGACTATCAATCAAGAAATTACAGAAGTGGAAATAAACAATTTGATTATATATGTTGAAAATATTGCTGCTTCAGATGTTGGTTATAGAGCACATATATGTCAGTAAATAAAAACCAATACTTATTTTTTCATAAAAGGTTGAATTTAAAAACAGAAGCATTATATTAAATTACTGTTCCACGTAACATCCAAACAATAGAACTTAACGCTTCAAACTAATTCATAACTACACAGTAAGAGAGTTGGAAACAATTCACGAACCTGCACCTCATAATCCAACACAAGAATTATAGGCTCCCTATTCACAGAGTCATCCACTTCCAGCACATTTAATGCCTCACTTAACAGTTCAAAAGCCACTTCAGATGACATTCCAATTCCATTGGCAGAATTTAATATCACCCTCCCTGCTTCATCACAATAGCCTACTTTAGCAATGTAGCAGACTTTCTTTGAGCATAGTTGTGAAACCAATGTTTTCCCATCACAAACATATTTGGAGCCTCCTAGAATAATTTTAAGAAGACCCTCATTTACATCCAATTTGCATTTAGATCTTAAATCTTTCACAAGATTCTTAAGCACCAAGTCAAAATTTTTGCAGTTCAACCATTCTCCAAGAAGCAAGCATTTCCATGAACCAAACCATGACTCTTCAAGATTCCTAGTAAGATATGACAATGATACAAGGAGATAACAGTTACTTTCTCAAAAATTCAAAACTACTACTACCTAAGTCAATGATATCATCGTGTGTACTGTGTAGTGCTACTTCAAAGAGTTCCTTAATAAAGAATAGACAACATGTTGCATTAAGTACATGCTGTTCAACTATAGAAAAGGTTGCAGAATATGCAGAGTACTTTAAAAACCATTTTTGAGCAAGGGAAAACTCCAAAGAAAATGTGGAAGGAGTGAAATAGAAACTAAAGCTGGTCTAATTCTTTTCTTCCTTCTTTCATTACTAACAGTACTGTTTATAGCTACAGGGAATTCCTACACGTGTGGATCATGAGCCAGGTGACTACATCACATTGTTTGGTGCATAACAGAAAGAAAAGGAAATGTAACAACAAAATATAAATTGGCAGTATCCTAACAAAACAGAAATATTCTAGAATTTGGCATGTTTCATATGTTGACTTAGCAACTATAGAGATTGATTCAGTTGTGGTTTGGTGATGCATATCAAGTACATTCTTAAATCAAAATTAATGCAAATTGACTTATGAAATCACAAAGAGGTAGCTCACCTCAGTAATTTATCTAGACAGTGATCGAGGTTCTTTCTCCGTTTCCACCATAACATCCTATTTTGTGTTGTATCTTCAAGAGGAGATATTGTTGACAAGTAGTTTTCTTCTAAAATTGTTTTGAATGCTGGAGCCACATCATCAACTACTGTAAAACCCCATGGGCAACGCCATTTTTCACTATGTTCCTCACACTTCGAAAAAGTGACTGAATCAGTACCCAGATCACCCTCACCTGAAGCTGGTAATGAAAAGTTATATATTACCTAGTTAAATTCATAAGGTTAAGCTTAACACTTATATCAGATGCCATACATATGTGCTTACAGAAGTTATATACCTTCTAAAATAGAATCAAGTGGCAGTAGCATTACAACAGGTTCGTTCTTAAAGCTCAGTCTTGACACCAGCATCCATGCTTGAACACATGTAGGATAAGACAACAATTCTTGTAGTAAACTAGAATAATCATGTCCAAGCAAACTTATACTGATTATAGTCGTTGATGGAAGACCAGCCAAAAACTTCTTCACATAGTCTGCAAGATCTACAGTAGTATCAGGCACGAGCCTGCAAGAAGAAGGAACAAAGACATTGAGAACAATGCTTCAGGTTGTATGTCAATCAATTCTTTGCTTGCCTTATAATGCAAAAGAACAACTGCTACCTGAGTAAGTCAGATGTGCAATCTCTGATGCTAGAAGATCCAGTAACATATGAACCCTGAAATTGAACTTATTTTATTAACATTTAATGGACCGTGCTTGACTGCTTGCCACATACTGAAAAGGCAGAATACAACATTGAACAAGAAGCAAGAAATCTTGTAGCCCTTTGTTGTTAGTATTGACAATCAGCATTCATGTGTGTGAAGTGTGCATGGATCTGAAATACATAATTGTAGGGTCAAATGCATGTTTTCAGACAAAAAAGTAAATTACACTGACTTTCTTGAGTTTTTTTAGATTGCACACGATACTCCTACTTCAACCTTCCTTATAAGGATACACAATGTAACGTTTTTCAAACAATTAAAGGTAATTAGTGTAACGTATAAGAGGTATCAAAAGTCTTTCAAATAATTAAGGGTGTTAGTGTAAGAATAAAAAAGGAGGTATATTGTGTGCAATCTAATAAAAAAACTTTAGAGGGTATCAATGTAATTTACTAGACATAAAATTATCTATGGATGTGCAGTGTTAAATCTCACTTTCAGAGGCCTGTGAGAAATAATTTGTTCTTAGTAAATTACTTCACTTGCCATTGGATAGAACCATTGTATTATTAGTGAGTTTACTGAGGCCAAATAGAATCCTAGTGGGTTCTTGCATTAGCCTAGTTGTCTTCACTCTTCAGATCTCTTGTACTCGACTTGATCTTGCTAGAGTCCAGCTGTCCATTTTGAATTTTGGTCAGACATGGCCTTAGCTGCATCCACCTTGCAAGAACTTTAAAATGCTATTTACTAGTGAAAGGCTGATTTTGAATTACAATGCTGTCAAACAATCCTACACCTATATACTAATTCAGTTTCTCTAAGCACAAACGGAAAGGTGTCAAAAGGATTGCAATAGCTCCTACAAAAAGCATAAGCATTGTTGACCAATAAAATCACTCCTTAAGATCACTAACAGCTCAGATTTTCAAACATTAAAGAGAATTCTTTTGCCATCTAGGCTGGACCATTAATTAACCATCTAACTCATCCTATAACATCAAAGTCATAGGCTAATTAGTTTGTGTTTGGTTCTGTGTAAATACCCCAAAACATGGATAAAAAATGTGAAAAATCAGAAGCTAGTCCATATAGCTTTTCAGTTGACATGGGTAACAGACGTGAGTATTTTTTTATGCATGTAACCAAACAGGCTATGACAATGAAAAAAAAAAAGAAAATCAAATGGCTACTACTGAACTGCAAAATATGCCTAATAATGACTGCAAAAGTCAGGATTTCCCAATGGCCAAACCAACAATCAGTGCTTCTATTCAGAAGTCAATGTTTATAATAGAAGCCATAGATAAAATCCTATATATTGATAAACATGAAGATATGCCTACAACATCAATAAGGGGTTGTACCTTGCATCTCGCACTTAGATGTGAAAGAAATTGATAGGTAAGGTGAGGTCCAATTGAAGCTTGGTGGAAATATGAAGACCAATAATTTTCACCCAAAGCTTTGCTAAAAGATGACACAGAAAATTGCTCACTCAAGGAAGAAACGACACACATCACAGCAAGTAGTTTTGACACCTGTTGCAGTATCATCAGCACACTAAGGTCATAACCTGCTCAATTGGTGGTAGGAAAATAACAAAGGAAGAGATTAAAAGGCTAAGAGTCAGGATTAAGCAATTCTACAGGCATTTGCACTCCATAAAACACTGCAAGTGTTTTACAGATAATAAATTATATCGTGATATGCTATTTCAAATTTCTGCCGTTCTTGAATTTTGCATTTCTGCAAATTCTGTAAACTGGATATCGTGTATTGGCAACTTCTATTTAAGTTTCAATTATCGACATGAAAGTTGATAGATAATAGAGTATTGTATATATGGAATGTGGATTTCAGCTACCATAAATATAAAAATTATAAAAGGGCAGAGAGGTCTAGAACTCCAAGGGATTAAACTTTATTTCATGTTTCAAAAGTTGTCATGATTCAACATGTAATCTGCAATACTATAAATCTACAACCAAGAAAATGATTAAGTGTTCGCAATCATGAAACTGTACCCAATAAAATTATTAAATAATTAAACGAAAATTGTCATATAATAATAAAGTGAAGATAGAGAGGTATGACCTTTTGAAAGATTACAGGAACCTCACGAGAGCATACAAAGGCTACCATCAGCCAAGAAGCCAGGTCTTCAAACTTGATAGAAGACAGATCACAGAAAATGTTCCTGTTAGGCAAAAGCAAAATGTCAAAAGTTATAAATATAGCCCTTTGCAAGACAACGTTTAGGAGCACACCACAATATAGCAAAATACCAAACAATGACAATTCGATAAAGATTTCCTTTAGAGCAGAAGGATCTGGCTAATCAGAAAATTAAGGAAGTGGATTCTCAAAAATCAACATTTTTTAATACAATATTAATCAAAATGTGATTCATTTATTTTCTATTAACAATCATCAACTCTGCATTTTACATAGAGGATCTTTTTCATGGCACAATATGTGCAAATAAAACGGTAAAGACCATTAACAGTGAACAAGCAGGAAAAAGTAGGGAATAATGAAGAAAATTTCACGAAATACCTCAGACAACAATTTCAACCGAAGGAAGCTTATAATTAAAATTTCCTTATTGATCTAGAGGGCAGTCATTTAAGCAGGAACATTGATTCTTATTACAAATATACAACCAAAAATGTTACATGAAAACAACCCAAGCATTTTAAGAAAGTGAATCATAAAATATGTGATAATTGTCAGTTTGTCAGTCACGCTACATTACTTATCCAGGAAGTTAATTATAAAGCACATTATAGACATGAATAATACATATAAATTTGTTTTCTCCTGAAAAAATAGGAAAGTACAATGTATGAAACAAACTAGTTGGTACAAATACCTCACAAACTTGGAATGATAGCTCTTCAAAGAATACCAGCATATGTCATGAAGTATTTCTGCACGTTCAATAGTAAATACATCTCCTGGGATCTCCCTTGCAACCAAATGATGAAAATAATCTTGAGGAATAGATGAAGGTATGGGGTAGAATGGGTTTCTGCTGACCAGAACTGATATGCTTCTTAGAAGAATTTTACATGTTTCATCAGTTTGACCAGGATATGCAAAGCATTTCACTGTAAAGAAACATATTAGAAAATTAAAAAAGAAAACAACTTTATCCCATAAATAAATACAAGACCCAGAATGTGCAAGCAAGAAAGAATCATATAATATAACGCAAGTTACTAGCCAACTTCTGACAGCAAAGTGCCTGCTGACAATATCCACAAATTTAATATCAAGCTACTGAATCAATCTCTAATCAAGTGAAGGTCTATGCTAAGAAAAAATTACTCCTGCCTGTTATCATTCAGCAATGATTCATACTCAATAATCTGCACCTTCTTTACAAAGAAATCTAAAGACTGATAGACTTAGTGGTTAACACAATGCACTGCTGTAAGCTTGGATTATGTGTCAAACACAAAGGAAGACAAAGCAACATAAGTGTCTTTGAATAAAACTTTATCTAAAAAAAAATGTCCATCAATAAATAAACCTATGGTCTTACATGCTTGACTGTGATCAGCCTAGCCCACCAATTATATATAAGAAAGTCCACAAAAGTAACAGTAAACACAACTGGCAATTAATTTCATTTCATTTCATTTCCAAAGGATGCAAATATACACTTCTTGAACTGGTCTTCAATTAAAAAAAAAAAACAGTGGATTGTCAAAATTTGGGAAAGGAAATTCTCAAGAAGTTTACCTTACTCAAAAAACAATGCCATGTAAAGGCAAAATAGCTTGAAAATAGAGAGAGAGAGAGAGAGAGAGAGAGAGAGAGACCAGCTGTAGATCTATTGAATAATACTTGCATTTACTCAACAACAGAATAAAGAGCAGAAAATATGTAAGACACTCATTCATACCTACTCTACTGAGTAGCTTCATTGAAAGTTGTCTCCGGACAAACTCCCATTTAAGATTAATAAAATCATTTAGCAATCCAGATTTTACAACTTCAGATGGAAGACAGTACCAACACCTCATTTTCGAGAAAACACAAGTTATTGCACACTTTGAAGCAAAAGGGCAACCTATGTTGCTCAACACCGACCCATTCTGATTAAGCATATCAGATGAATCAGAAACATGACTCCCCTCCAGACTTTCATGGACTTCTACCTTCCTGTGAATGCTTGTATCTTGGTTCTGTGAAGATCGATATCTAGAACGAGTTAACCTTGATTTGTTCTCAACCACTAAGTTTGGTTCCTTTGGTAAAACCTTTGCTGCATTTTTAGTCTTTTTATTTTGTTTTGCCCGAGTCTCAGCTTCTTGCCCTGCTTTCATGGATTTCTTTACATTTTCACCTGCTTCATTCATTATAAAGCAAGTACAAGTCTTACCAGCAGGGCATTTTATGTCTGTTGCAGTTTCATCACTGCCATTTTCTGGACAGCTAAGAGGATTTTTCCACTCAGAAATATTCAGTTTATTCAGAGCTGACGTATACCATTTTTTTGCAGTCTCTTCAAACATAACCCCATCACAAGTGTCAAATTTACCTTGACACAAATCTCCAAGATACTCATACAGAGTAACTTCAAGCTTCAATTTACACTTTGAGCAACAAAATGGTTTGTTGCTTTCCTTTAAAATCTGTTCAGCACTTCGAAGTTCCTTTTCTGCTAAATCCCAAAGTCTTTTCTTAACATACAGTTTTCCTAGTAAAACACACCACAAAATTGGCAAATCAATTTCATACCTATCAGAGAATGGAAAATTGTCAATCCAAGTGGGGAGAAAAGGCTACAACTAACTTTTATACCTAAAGAGGAAGAGAAAGCAACTGTAAACAAAGGAAGCTTTAGTGAACAGGATATCGCTTTCCCCCACTTGAGATAGGTTTCAGCCTCAGCTCCATCCCCAATCATTTCATGGATGATTCCTACCTGCAAGTGTATATGAAATTGAAATATGGTGCATAACAGGCCTCATCTGGACATATTTATTTTCGTATTAGAGAGGAATTATGAGATAGGAATCAAACCTGAAGAGTGCTCTCAAGATAACATTGCATAACTTTCCATGCACTAAGATAATTATCTTTCAAATCCCATGATACAGAATCAAATAGCAAAACTTCCCTGGCAACTGATAAGTTCAGTCCAACATTCTCAACACCATCCATAAGATTCTTTGAGTAATCAACTAGTACATTGTGCTCTTCATTCTGTTGCTGAACATTATGTGTAAACTTCCTTTGGAAGAGTTTGGCACGTAATCTATGAGCTTCTTTTGCAGATGAAAGAGCCTGATAAGTTTGAAAAGCAAAAAAGATACTATGAGATGTGAAACAATGTAAGATCTTAAAGGTGTAGATAGAAAAACAATACCAAAATATGTCTTTCATTAGTAGGTCTTTTGTAAGCACTATTAGCCCTAGCTAGGGTTTTCAGCATGTCTTGACCTTCTTATAATGGGGCAACTTCCCCTCCACCTTAACTTTTTCTTTGCTGAAAATGCGTGTATAAAGAACTCGGTAACCTATAATGCGAGTGAGGTTTTAATTTGTGGTACTAGGTTTTCATCTTCAATTACTGCCTTAACATTCATTTAATTGACAATTGGTCGTTTCCTATCCTATCCTATCTATTACAGACAACAAACCGACAACAAATGAATTAAGCGTGACTTGTAAGGACTAAGGAAATTAAGCTTCCTTTCATGAAGGAAAAAACAATTTGAAATGAAAGAAGACAACACATTTCCTCAGCTAATAGACAAATAATTTTGAAGTTCCAAAATTGTTAAGCTTTGTTTTTAAAGAATTAGGGTCTGCTTGTTTGCATGCATATAAAATGGGAAGGAGGAAATTGAAAAAGCATTTGGACATTATCAAGTTCATGGACATCATATTCTTAACATTCTTATTTTCATCTCTACTTGACCGTGTCTAAAAATACATCTTCACTATTCATCTACTCAACCAAGTAAGCCTTAGGGAAAAAAATGCAATGATAATTTATCACATCTAACAGTCCAACCCCTTTTTATTTATAAACGTGAAAACCACATGAGTTGAAAATTAATCACCTATTCACCAGTATTGCAATCTCTCACGCTAAACAGTAGCACTTGAGACAAACATGAAATGTGCTTCAAATAATACTTGTATTTAGTTTAGAAGTTAAGAGAATGATGATCAGTAATATAAGAATTTAAATCTGAACCAATGCTACTTACCTCTATTAACTGTCCATTTGCAACAAGTCTTGGGCACAAATCATAAAAAAGACATCCAGCAAGAAATGTAGAATGAGTTGGGACAGGAACCTATGAGAAGATTAATAGAGAACAGAATGATGATTTGAATAAAAAGAGATTATGATAAGTTCTGTCTCAAAATGGCCTTACATTTGAAAGCAGATCAAGTGCTGCTTTTTGAACTTCATCAATTGTGATGTCTGTTTGAAATGAGCTCCCAGGACTGCAAGAATTCCTATGAGAGCTAGCAAACAAGAAAGAAAAATTCTGCTGAAACCCTATCAATGATGATTGATTTCCCTTAAGATTGCGAATCCAGAAATCAACATTTGAAAGTTCACTAAACTCAACCAATGAATTTGTGATGAATTCCTCATTTACAGGGGAAACACAAAGGGCGTGACTTAGACTTCTACTTTCCCACATTAGGGACAACCACTTCTCAATTGGGACATTCTTCCATTTAAACATTTTAATCACCAGTCGATATGCATCATTTAACAGTTCCGTGAAACCCTGAAGATACGTCATTGAAACTAAGCAACTGTTACTATAAATCTTTACGCAAAAACTACAGAAACCAAAATTATTAGAGGAAAACAAACCTTCAATTGTAATAAATCAACTACGTTATAGAGTAGAATCATTATACTGTCAGATAATACAGAACAATCTCCCTCTTCAAAGCAATTAAGATGAGAAATGCTCAACCATAGATCCAAAGCAGCCCTGACATCTTCAAAGATTTGCTGCTTAGTGTACAAACCAAGATAAGTTTTTGTCAATAAAAGAAGAATTTTATTAAGAAAACAAGAAAAATATGATTGCAAAGAGTTAGGAGGATAAGAAATTCCCTTTACAACAACAAGAAAATATAAACAAAAGGGAGGGGAAAACATTAATGGTGCAAAGCTGCCCAATCCCTTAACATATCCATAAGGGAATCTAAAGCTAGGCCTTAACAAGGAAACTGTGGAATTTAACATCATAAAATGATGATGACTTCATCAGTGACAATTATCCACCTCCAAAAAATATAGAAATAATTTAATGACAGTTGACAGTGAAAGTTATCAATATATTGTCAGTACCTTTGAATTAGCTTCAGCTTCCTGTGTACATATTGCACGCAAGCAATATGTCACACACAATTGATGATCAATGGGATTATTATCAGTACATATCTCATCAGAAATCTCCTTCTGTGTAATAGGAATTACATCATATTCATGGCATATACATCTCCAACATAAAATACTTTACAGATAATAGAGGTTAGATATTTGAGGGAAAACCAAGAAGAACCAAACAGCTTACCATAATAGTTATTGCTTCTGACAGACACTGGATGCAGTCCTTGAGACCACCTATGCCCCTAACCCTAATTGCCTTTCCCTTTCTCACTAGAGTTTGTGCCTTCTGAAAACGACTATCTGGAGTGATATATATATCTTGCAGGAGAATACCTGTGATCTTCATTTGCATTTTCTGACATAATTCTGGGTATTTAAAACCCATTTCCTCGTATGAAGTAAGCTCCTAAACAGGCATTAAGAAAGTAAATAGACACAGTTGACAAACAGGACTAATACACATAAAGTTAAACAAATGGCAGCAAAAGTATCCCACAAAGAGGCTGAACCTGCTCCAAGATCATGGCAATATTCCTCTTTGACAATTCCATACAAGATGACAGCAGGCAATACAAGGTAAGAGAATCGATTCTGTCATCTGCCTGCATAGCACGTTTACATTCTATCTACATACCATTACCATACCCCATACAACAGTCAGTGAGACTGAAGAAGTAAACTTAAACAGAAACAGGATAACTGCCAAATATTTAAAAATAAATGCTTTAAAATGTTACCTTTACCCACTGCTTTACTACAGGTGTAGGTGCTGGAAGCCTCTCGTACAAATCATTAGCAGTGAACCAGTTTTTAAGGATCTCAATCATTTTTTGGTTTATCTTTAGATTGTTGACATCATAGATAATATCTAAAAGAAGAGCACTTCTGGTGTAAGCCTCCATTACAAACTCTTTCAAAGCACCTTCTGACAGATTAGCACAATGATATTTAATACAGAGCCATGAAGCTTTACAGCACAAGTTTAGCACCTTTGAAGCCTGCAGTGATATGTCAGACAGAAATAAAAGTAAAGCACTGAAACAAAAAATATGGCATTCTTAACATTTACTTTCACATGCAGCTCTCTCGCATTCTCATTCTTTATCCATGAGCTAAATATTTGTATTTCTTTAATTATAAAGAGTCAAAATCAATGGTAAGATAATATAAATCTTACATGACTGGAGGTGCTTTTACTTGATTTATGCATATTTCCTAGGAGATATAACACTTTTCAATCATTCGTTCATTACTAATAGCTGCATTTTATTTTTTGGAACCAATGAAAAATTGAAAACCATTTTGTGTCCTAGCTAGTAAGTTGTTTGCCTCATTTCAACCCAAGCGGGCTTGTACAGCAGACAAGATAGAGTTAAAATTTCCAACTTAAATATCTGAAGCTTTTAGGCAAAAATAATTGTTTAACAGTATGTATCTAATAAGATTCAAGGAATGGTTATATACTAATATCTATATTCCAATTCTCTTAGTGACAGCTAAAAGCGTCCATCAAGTAATAAAGCTTCTGGTACAAAATCCCTTTTACAATATTGGTTTTCTGAATCCATGACCAAGAACCCATGAACTGCATGTGGAAACATCTCAAGAAGCAAATATATGTTTCTGTGAGATATTATCATTAAACGGAATATTTCAACAAAAACAAAGGGAATAGAATACCTTTTTCGGTTGCCTGTTTCTGTACAAAACTACAACAATATTGTAGAGACAAGCTATTATGTATTTTAATCCTTCTGCTTCAATCCATTTGCTAGCAATGATCTGCTTAATTAATTGTTTGCTCTCCTGAAACAGGGAAAAAAACCTAATTAGCTTTTAAAAAAACAAGATCCAAGAATATTCTGGCATTCTGCCCATGGTTCTGAAATTCAATAATTGATTGCTTAGTGAGAAAAGAAAACCATTATAGTAGAACCTGGAGTTTAAGATTAGTTCTGATGGAAAGGGTGAAGGCTGCTACAACTACATTAAGCACTGTTTTACTCTTTTCATCAAATCCATCTCCGTTGTTTTTAGGCATAAAGCTGCAGCCAGGAAGAACTGAAACTTAGATATTATCATAGAAAACAGCACAATATGAAATAAATTGAAGGTTTCATCTTTCAAACTTGTTGAGATATATTATCTTACATGTAAAAAAAATAACAAAAAATAAGCTCTTAGAAACTACTCTTCAATATTAAAGTCACAAGTGAAAATTACAGTGTAGAAGAGAACAGATTCACTGGATATACCTTGTACTAGAAAGAATAAGATGACAAAGGATATGGAATGCATCTTGGACAGTGGACATGATAGTCATAGCAGAAACATCATCCACTTCGGTAACTAACTGTTTCCTTTCTGAATTAATTGATTTAGCAAGTGGTTGGCATAGAAATTTCAACGCCTCTAAGTAAACTGACAGGTAAGTCATAGAAGCCTCGCCATCAAAACCTGATAGTGTGCATCGGTGACCAGCATAACATTGGTTTTCTACACTTGACAACATACAACTACTTTTGCTGCAAATACGCAAGGATCCAAACAATGGTGGAGAATTCTGTAGTATTTTCTCATTTTCAAGTAAAGTTCCAAGCAAACACTCAAATTTTGCACTGCCAGAGGATGCAAGATCTCCAGTTCTGGACCTTAAATTACAACTAACAAGGAGCAACCCAGCTGCATAAAGCCTCAGCATTGAATTAATGGGTGTCGTAACCTGCCAGCTACTTCAATCAAAGTGGAATACAAAATGTGGAGAATAGCAGCGTAAATGAAAAACATGCACTAGAAAATCTTGATAAAAAATACCTGTTTGAAATGTTCTGCTATTTTGTTCAAATATGCTGCAAATGCACTACAAAAACTTGCATTTGCAGTTTGACATTTATTTGCACAGTAATATACAAGTTCAACAAACTCTGTTCCAGTATTTCCCTCCTCAACCTGAAAGAATAAATATAATTGATGAATATTATATAAAATCAAGGGATCCAACAAGAAAATGCCTACCTTATTATTTAAATAGAAAATAAACCAGTAACTAAAAACTATGGCCCTAACAAAAAACAAAAAATGAACAAAATAAGGTAGTAAATAATCTAAATATGTGTAATATACAAACGATAGAATATTTAGCACCCTGAGTATATTATATGGCAATGGGCACCTTGCACTCATGAAGTATGCAATCCAGTATATCCTCCATGATATACAATGAATCATTATCCCGCAGTGCAAACAATGAGGAACATATCCGGTGGGCAATCTGCATTTAATGTTCCATCAAGATGGCAAGTGAAAAATTTATTGGTGCATATATCCAAAAGTTTCACATACTTTAGAGCTCTGCTTTACCTTATAGACTTGATCTTTGATTGGAGATTTCACATACTCAGTCAACGTCGTACAGCAAAACAATATCACCAAGTCTCTATCAGGAAATGGCATCCTCCCCAATAAATTTAAAGCGCACTTACCCAAATGAGTTACTAACATCTTGTGCAACTTCTCATACGAATTGGAATCCAATCCCCTGAAACAATAAATTATATAAATAGGCAATTTAATAGCTCACTTCTGTCCAAGGGATATGAAAAGGTAGTGGTGGCAAAAACAAGACAAACACAACAAAAAAATCCCTTAAAGAGCATTTGAAGTTGAAAATTAAAAATTAAAAATTAAAAATTAAAAATAAAATACAACTCAGAATTTAAGACAGCTGACAGACAAACAAAGCAAGAGACAAGCAGTAGTTTCTTCGTGTAAGGGAACATCCTCCCTTGCATAATTGAGATAGTCTTTGGGCACACTATTGAAAATCACGAGTAAAGAAAAACAGAAAATGAAATAAAATTAGAAAGTACAAAGAGAGAATCCAACAGAGCTATTATTCCTAATACTTGTACAGTTGAGGAACTCTGTATTCATAGAGTTTAGAGATACACCAGACCAGTTTTGCGGATAGCTAGCAAAAACTAATTGCTGAGCTAGAAAATACCTGACTCCTAGATAACTAGAAAGGCGTGCGAGTACAGTCCAGTGGTTCTCACAGTAAACTGAGAATCCACGCATTGGCAGGCTAAGTTGAAACACACGCAGAAAGACGCAAAATACAAAAATTAGAGGCGGGAACAATAAACATTGAGACGTGCCTGAGCCAAGGGGTTACTTCCTCCACCAACTGAAGCACCTTCCTGAAATGAGCATCCTCTTTAGCCAGACCCGCGGCTGCACACCTCACGAAGCTCACAACAATATCAACGACCAACGAGCATAAATCCTTACCATGGTGACCGCCCTTATCTATTTCAGGGAGAAGCTTACCCTTCCTCTTGGCGGTTCGAAGCTTCTCCAAAACCCCTAAACCTTCGAGTTGGGCTTCCTCGAACAGGCCACAGGACTCGAGGCAGTGCATCAAGCGAAGTCTCTGGAACTCGACGGAAAAAGGCTTGGAGGCCAGCTGAGAAGCTACGGCGTCCAAGCAATCTAGGCAGAGCCTGTAAACGCGGAGCAATTCGAGGAGCAGGACGGCATCGTTGGACTTGGAAAGTTCGGGGAGACGCTTGGGGAGGATGGATAAGGAGGCATTGAGGAAGGAGAGGAAACGCTTGGCGAGTGAGCGAATTAGGGTTTGGTCGGGGTTGGACTTTTTGGTTGGCTTGAGATCTGCGATGGGACGGAGGTAATCGGAGACTGAGGCGTGGATGCCGGGGGAATCGGAGGACTGAAGCTTGGAGATGAGAGATGATTCGGAAGGAGAAGCCATGGAAAGAGACAAATTCCAACTTCAATGGATACAAGAAGGACTGAGAGCTTAATTTGCAGGGCGCCAACAACACCGCTCTTCCACTTTTATTCAAACTTTTGGAATATATAACGGTCTTTTTTCTTTTTCAAATAAAAACAATAAGAAAATAATATATGTATATTATATTCATTAATTAAAAAATAGTTTAATATTGATGCATGTTCAAGCATAAACATTTTATATTATTAATTTATTATACTTATTTTAGATATGTTTTCAAAAGTAATTATTATGATAAATTATTATTCAATAATAATGTAATTTTTTTACCAGTAATATATTTAATTAATAAACATGAGTAAATTATATAGATGTTTTAATTAATTTTCTTCTAAAATAATAATAATTATTATAAATAAAAAAAATATATCCTTATAAAATATCAGCGTGTTGATGTGAAATATTATCAATCATTTTTTTTATAAACTATATTAAAGAATTTTCTAGTAATGCACAATAAAGAGCTTGTTACGCTACACTACTTATCTAGTTTCTTAAAGTTTAACCATAATTAATAATGATAAGTTACTTAGAATTAATTATAAACTTTAATTATATTATTTTTAAAATACAATATGGTTATTATGTGTTGTAAATAAATGGGTATATTACATATTTTTTTATAATCGATTATATTCATTTTTTACTGGTTTAAAATTTTTTGTAAAAGATTACATAAGAGTTTTACTAGCCTTCAACAAAATCGCTTCAATTGTATTATAAGTCTAAGCAAATGAATCTTAGATTATCTTTATCACCCGAGATTGTAAATCAGAAAGCTGCAAATATATATACATACATATATGTGTGTGAAGTATATACAGTAAAAATATATTTTTATATTACACTGAAAAGAATAATTTTGAACCATAAAATCTTATTTTGAATTGTTAAGATTAAAATACAACGAGTAATGTGAGTTTTAAAAAATGTTATGTAATTTTTAAATTATATGATATTAAAATTTAACCATCGATGTATATATATATCAATGTAAATTTAGCATATACATTATTGAATTTCATACCAAATTTATTTTAAGTGCAACAACTAACAAACTAACTTTTTCAAAATTCAAAAATAACATGTCGTGTTCATCTTTCTAATTCTTTTATCTTTTCATCTTCTAACAATCTTTTCCAAACAAATATTTTATAAAAGTTTAACAACTATCATTTATCTACTTTTATTTTTGCTTTCCCTTCTATTTAATAAAAAAAACCTAAAATTTCATATAGTGTCTTTAGTTAAAAATCACACCAATTCTCATAACAAATTTGCAACAAAGAAAGGCGAGACTTTTTCCTCAAAAATTACCTAGTTATGATTTACAATTAGCACCTAATGCACTCACTATGTTGAATGACAACAAATATAAAAACCTTACGGGTCTCTTCCACAATGTCAAAAATGAAAATATTGACCTTAGTCGCAAATTGTTTAATGAAAATAATACGTTTTTCCAAATGCTTGTAAACATAGCTAACAACTTTCCTTAAATACACATTTTTAGTCAATTATTTTAAAAATCAGCAAAATTAATGTACATAACAATTTCTGTTTGATTGACAAAACACATTTTTGAAATTATCAATGCATGTACTATTTTTTCTTTTTTTCTTTTTGTTTTGTTTTTCATTTTCCTGCTTTTTATTTTTTTGTAACAATTGTTTAGCATTTTTAGCGTTTCAACCCTAAGTTTATTACATCTTCAAGATCATTGCATATGAGATATTATCCACTTTAATATTGGTTTAAGTATTACAATTTTGTCCTTTAAAAGAGCCTTAATGATTTAAAAGAGTAAAGTGTTTATAATCCACTATAGTCTTAATTCCTAAGTGATATATGATTGCTTTAGCATGTCCAAACAGTAATTTTTTCAATTGAGGTTAAGGGGATAAAAGGTGTCATCATGTATGGCTTAAACTCTTATTCTAACACTAATAATATTTTGACTTCAACTATACTACATTGTTAAAGTCATCGCGTCTAAGATTTTGTTTTGTTTTGACATTAGTCTAAGTCTTAGAAGTTTGTCTTTAAAAGGTGTATTGGTGACTTTAAATATAAAATAATTTGAGAAACGAAATGGTAAAAAAAGAAACAATAAAGTTTTACCAAAACACACAACAAAAATATATTTATATTTTTTTGAATGGCTTAAATATAATTTTATTTACATATACTATCAAATTCATAATTTTAGTCATCATATTTAAAAATAAAGACATTTGATGATCATGTTTTAAAATTTCCATAATTTTGATCAAATTTTTATTTTTATTTTATATTTATTTATAATATTTTAATTAATAAAATAGTTTACTAATGACACCTTAAATGAAAATATTAGATCTATTATTCAAGTTAACAAAAATAAAAGAAATAAAATATAAAAAAATTTGATAATTGAACTAAAATTGTAAATTTTTTAAAATAGAAAGATCAAATGTCATTATTTTTAATATATAGACAACCAAATTGTGAATTTGATAAAATAAAAAAATGGCAGTTGTATTTTAAAATATATAACAAAAATACAATTGTGTTATATATTTTCAAAAAACATGCAACAAAACCGCATTTCCATCAAAAGGGTATTTTTTGAAACAAGCAAAGTACAAAAAAGTTGGAGGTGGGAATAGTAGCTCCCAAAAATGATTAGCATGTAAAAAGCCCATTATGAATAAGAAAAGCCCAACCCGAATGGAGGAGGCAAATAGACGGGAGTGTCTCTCATACAGTTTAAAACTAAAACCCTAGAGAGAGAGAAGTTGCAAGTGCGAAAGGGTTAAGTGAAAGAGGCTCAAAATCAAAATGCCGAAGTCGAAGAGAAATAGACAAGGTATGCGTTTCGTTGTTATTCTTATGTTGTTGGAAGCGGAGACGATGGTTTTGCTAACATATTGGTAAAAAAAAAAAAAAAAACGCAGTTACGCTGTCAAAGACGAAGAAAAAGGGTAGAGATCATAAAGAGACGATAGTGAACGGAATAAAAGAGGCGGCAGAAAAGTATGAGTATGTGTATGTGTTTTCGTTCGAGAATATGAGGAATCAGAAATTCAAGGAGTTCAGGGAACAGCTGAAATCAAGTAGCAGGTTCTTTCTCGGCTCTAACAAAGTAATGCAAGTCGCTCTAGGTCGCTCCGCCGCAGATGAGATCAGACCCGCCCTTCATAAGGTTTCAAAGGTTGCATCTAACTCCCTTTTACCAACTACCAATTCACAATTGTTTTTTTTTTCCTTATTATATTCTTTTTATTTTTCTTTGGTTCTTGTAGCTATTGCGTGGAGATGCTGGTATGTTTTTTACCAATTTGTCTAAGGAAAAAGTTGAAAGGTAACCATGGCGAAACTGAAAATATAAATTATGTGCACTGTTATCTTCTTAATCTCTCTGTCTCTCTCTCTCTCTATATATTGTAGTAAATTTCTAGTTATGAAAAGTGAAGAGCAAATTTATCAGTGGTGTATACGCATGTGTTTGTGTTCTGTGTATATATCACTGTCTTGTAGATGCAATAATGTAAGTTTGTTCACTTGCTATGCTTAACTTCTTTGAACAAAAATTGTTGTTAGAAGAACTGTTTGTCACTACTAGCATTTTCCAACTCTGTCATTCATTCTAGGTGTTCTGTTTTCTTTCTCACTCTGACTTAAATTTTTTGTTGATGCCGTTTGCAGTCTGTTTAAAGAATTTGAGGAATATGACTTTGCAAGAACAGGAAGCCTTGCCACTGAAAAGGTAATCAGAGTTTAGTTCATTTTTTAACTTATGATTCTTTCATACGAAGGGTCACAAGTCACGGGATGGTTTTGGCCTTTGGTGCAAAAGCTGCAAAGCAGCCGTAGGAACTATTGATTTCCAATTTTGATTTTTTCATTTATATGGATGCAACGCCGTTAGTCTATGACTTTGGCTTGTTTATGAAACCAGAATTATCTTCCACATCAATAGAATCCTTTGCCTTTCATATCCATGAGATACTCAAATCTGTTTTAATCTATAAATAAAACTCATTCTTTCACGATCTGAGTGTTATAGGTGGATCTCAAAGAGGGTCCTTTAGATCAGTTCACACACGAGATGGAACCTTTTCTCCGGAAGCAAGGCATGCCTGTTCGGTTGAACAAAGGTACACTATTGCATTGTTTTGTAACTAAGATTTAAACGCACATGCCAACAGCAGACATGCATCATGGTGCTTCCAATATTTACAGGAGTTGTGGAGCTTGTTTCGGATTTTGTTGTTTGTGAGGAGGGGAAGCCCTTGTCACCTGAGGCTGCTCGAATACTGGTCAGTTGTTTTTTTATTGTTATCTGAATCATAGCATTTCAACGATTGGAGGGGGATGACTTTTTTTTTTTTAACTACCAACTATTTCTCTCCCTCCTGTCGTCATATTTCTATAGCGAGTAATGATGTGATTGATTTTTTTCTTTTTGATGAAATGAAATGTTGGCGCAAGAAATTGCTACTATTGTTTTTGTTTCCTCTTTAAATTCCCAATATTCCTTTCTATTTTTTTGGTCGTAGTAATCAACAATTTGGGTTAGTAATAGGCATGCATGTCATTCTCAGTTATATCATACCTGCTTGTGGCAATATAACAACTGCTATGGGTTTAAAGTGTTGGTAACTAAGACTATCGTGATGACATCTACATTAAGTGTTCTATAAAATAGTGAACTACTGAACCGGACATGCTGACAAAGTGTCTGTTCTTAATTACAGCGTTTAATGGGAATCAAGATGGCTACATTTCGACTTCACCTAATTTGCAGGTGGAGTCCTGATGAGTTTGAACTTTACATTGATGGGCCAGATGAATCAGATGTTGAATGCTCATAGTACCTCTCTTTTAAAACGTAGAAGATCATGGAGTCCCCCATCTCCTACAAAAAAAAAAAAAAAAGATTACAAGATATGACGCATATGTAATTTACATCTACAGTGCTAGACTGTGGCGTTTTTTGGATAATGTATTTTTATAAGAGTTGATTTGTGGTAATGAGATTTCTGTGAACTAGGACGAGCTGTAACTTATTGAAAAGTTCAAATTACTGAGATACAGTTTTGATTGGCATAGGTTTTTTGTTGCTGCTGAGTTCAAGTATCTCTTGAGGGAATCGCTCCCGAAACTTATAGAAAATTACCGTGTTAGCTGTGAACGCTAGCCCGGTTGAATGTTTTCCTCTAATTTAGGTATTGGTTTTTGATAAATATTCTGATGTACCATAAATAAACCTAAAGCTAATGTGTATTCTCATGCTAGCATGATCATTAAACCAAACTTTCTAAGTAATAATTTTATTGCTAGGAATCATTAATTGAAAATTCTAATTTTTTTTGTCTAATAATATGTACTTAAATATACTGACAGAATACATGCAAAAATAAGGTGAAGACAAAAACCTTTGAGAAATTAACTGGTTTGGGATCCATATCTTATAAAGAAAGCATTACTACGAACTTCACATTTTTATCACGCTAATTCTAATACTTTCTTCATGCTGTTGGAGTTTCAGTCCTTTCATCCTCCCAATAATTTTAGCTCGTTGCGCCAATCTTCCAGTTTTGCTAGCTTCTCTTACTGCTCTGGCTTCATAACTTGCTCTGCAGTTTTCTGCCGTAAGGCTTCTGTAAGTTGAATCTGCACCCAAGAGTGAAATGTTAAGCAAACATAGAAAACTATCTACCCTTGATAAGTTCTTCAACAGGGTGAAAATTTAATTAAAACACATGTACTGTGTCTGTGTCATGATAGTCAATTCATATAATCTAGATGATGGCCCTAACATAGTCCCTATCCCATAACGAGCAATGTTAAAGAGACAACCTTACGCATGAGCAATCCCCACCAACTAAGTACTCCATTTGAAATAATTCAAAAATTGCCCCCAGTCTATAGCCAATTAACAAGTCGAATGTGAATGAGACATTTTAACTTGGGCTTCTTGCCAAACATAGACACAATTATTACATACTCATTTGCCATGATATCCATGTATTTATTCCAGTCCGAACGGTCATTTGGTAGGTTCTTGTGGACACGGAAGTATCCAGCATAGGAGCATAGGATCCTTGATGGCTCAGTGGATGATTAATAGCCAAATTTTTAAATGAAGCCAAGAAGTTGATTAATCAGAATTAAATCATTAAGAGGGTAAAGAGTATATTGATTCCACCAATGTACTCCTTCACTCATACTCAGCCATGTCATGCACTGCTCCCAACCATAAACTCTACAACACATGACAACGAAACAAGTTACTAGAGTTTTAGCACTTCTACTAGAAACAGCATACATAAATACAACAAAGCAGAAATCAAATTGTTTTTTAGTAGCATATAAAATACCAGGAATGTTCGTCAGTAGTAATAATTTAAAGTCAATAATATACACACCAGTCAATAATATTAGTGTTTCAAAACATAGGTAGATAGTAGTAATTGGCAGGAATGTAAATAGTAAGTATTGGGATTATAAATAGTCAAATAGTAGATAAACTTAATATAGTTTAATAGTATACTGTGTTAAAATCAATAATTGAGTGGTTTCAAGTTCATAACTAAATAATATAAATAACGAAAACAAAATTATAAAGACAAACGTTAATTAGTGTTCTAAAACGGGTTAAGAAAATATTTTTTTTATTAAAATATATATAAATATGTTTTTTTTATAATTTTTAATAATCTTTTAAATTGTTTAACTAGTATTCTAAAGACACAGTTTAACAAGACTCAATTATAAATAGTTAGTGCCAGAAAAAGATGTTAGTTATTAACAGTAATATGTGTTAATAGTGAGAAGATAAAAGTTGGTAGTGAAAATATAAATAGTTAGTTTAGTTCCATAAATAGTTAGTAGAAATGAAAGTAAATAAGTCCGAAACTCCATTATTGAGACGTCTCTGTTTTTTTAATTATACAACTAATCCAACAATCGAAGAGATTTCGGAGTCCACAAGTGAGTGGGCAAAAAAACGATACAACAAATTTGATCATCGGCACGTGCAATACTTGTTATACATTAATTCCATACACAATTTTAAAAGTATTCAAAAACAAAGAATATAAAGCCGTTCTACTCTGGTACAAATGAACAAAATTTTACAACACTTCTCGTGAAGGGTTGTGGCACAAGCCTTAAGACTTAAAAACCCAGCTATAAAAACAGCGCAAGCGCGTTAATAAAAGCTGTTAAGTGCTCATTCCCTTTTATCCTCCTCTTCTGACTCGTCTTCTTGATCAAAGGATCCATCAGTTCCGCCATTCTTCTCTTGCCGAACTAAACTTAGTTCACCTTTACCTTCCTGCTTTCCCTTGGTGAGAGACTGGGCTTCTTCGTCATCAGAATCTTCTCCCACTTCCTCCGAATACGCATACCTATACAAAGATTGCAGAGGCAAATCAAACATAAGAAGTGAGACTCATCCCTATGCCATTTGAATCTGACATTCTAACACGAAATGACATTATAATTTTGTATTTTCACCCCTACAACTAGCCAGTAGCCACACAACAGTATAGCAACATTAGCATGACATAGATATAAATAAATAATTTTTAATGGACGAAGCTAGCACAAAGTTCAACTGGTAGCCAGAAATAAAGGTTTCCTCATGAAAAAGTAATCTCATCAGAGGAGCCATAAATTTCAAACGGTTGTAGCCTAATTGTTTTTGAGATTCATTTAATGAATCACTTTAAAATAGGAATATATCCAATGATAAATGTTGGGAAGGAAATGTCATGTTACAACAACAACAAAAGCCTTATTTCACTAGGTAATACAATTCACCTTTGAGAGCTTTGGGATGGGGCCCAGAGGTAGCATATAACACAGAGTAATGCAAACGCTAGAATGTCCCAGAATGCAGTGATGATCCAAGCACTCTGCCAGCGCTCATTGAAAGGATCTGTAGCTTTGAAGTATACCTGTAGAAGAAACATTCGCAAAGTGATGGCAAGTTTGTAACCCAGATAACGAATTGAAAGATAAATGCAATGACAGTAAATTTCCATGAGAAAACACTTCACAACAATTTACAGTTAAATAGTGATAAGAAATTTCAACAAACAATTAAATGGAAGCTAAACACAATTAAAACCAGGGATAGATACACCCCAACAATATTCCTTTTAAATATATTCGAAATGCAAAGAAACCCATATAGTCCCCACTGAATTTGTATAGCATTTGATCAATTTTACTTCCTAAAAGCACAATTATTTTGATCTCCTTTGATCACGCATTTTCCTCTCGTTCGGTTAGTTGATAGGGTAATTGATGAAGGTTTTGTCTCTGATGTGTTAAAGATCATTTGACACTGATTTTACACTGCTGGTTCTCTACTAATAATTGGTTTTCGTGATACTTTAACAACAAAATCAATAACAAGCCATTGCCCTTTTCATAAAACCGTTTATAGCAATTTTTTTTCTAATGTTTTCTTAGGTCTTCCTCTGATTTTTTTTTATTCACTTTCTTACTAAAGTCTCTATTCTATTCGTCTTCTTTTCACATGACCAAACCTCTAATAATCTACTTGATATTTATAATTTATCCAACAAACAAGTTACAGAAAATAGCAGGTGCTATTTTATAATTTATTAATGAAGAAAAACAATGTCTGTCCCAAATGCTAGCAGTCTATGCAGACAAAAAGCGTACAAATAATCTCTAAAATGATATTGATAAAAATGCTAGAACAGACAGGACAGAAAACGTGAAAAACCTATTGCTCGCTTCCAAGTTGCAAATATATAGATGAAATGGGGACTAGGAATATCAAGAAAACCACTGCAAGACTCAAGTATATGGATCCTGCTAAGAACCCACAACGGAATTAGAAAAAAATAAAGTGGGTGATTTTATTACTTTGACTGAAAAATGAACTGAAACAAGGATAAAGAATTCTCCTCAAAGGGTCTTTCCTTCCACAACTGAGCACTTGCTCGATTCCCAACTGCCAACAATTCAGAACCAAATCCCTCTTCCATTACATCCTCCTATTTATTTATCAATTGCTCTAACTGTTTCTAACCACTTTGACTCCTCTTCATTCTTCCCAGCAAACATACCTTTTCCCTTCTGTACTAACAAGATCAGCGTTGTCTAAAGGACTGGAGGCATCTACCTACATGCTGTATTGAGGTGTAGTTGGTTGTCAGTCTAATGCCTCGCAGGTACCAAGGCAGGAACCCCCTAAATGCTGCTTTTTAAATGCTTCCACCTCTGGCTAATGTAGGATTAGGTACAGGGTGGATGATTTACCTGTCCTTTTGCTTTCCAGAAGAAAAAAAGCGATACAGCTTCCACAGTTTGAACCAGTGGAAATGAAATTAAAAGGGATGTTTGACTCTATTACACCTATCTGAAGCTTAGGAAATAGAAGACAAACTGACACCAACACACAAAACCATTCTCTCAAGTCTGTAGGAGTTGCCAATTGCCAAGCATGACTGGAGCCAGGGCAAAAGACATGATCATTTCAGAGGCTCTTAGCTGGGACATACAGGGTCAACCATGTGTTTTGTGGTATTTTGGATCCTTCCTGTACGCTACTCTTCCTCTTCATCTGAATCACAATACTTCGGAACCTAGTAGTTGACTCTTTTTGAGGAATAGGAAATATGAAGGGATAGGTCCAGTACCTAAATGCAAAGGTGAGGGGTAAAATACAAAAAGAAAGCTCAAAAAGGGTTAGTAAATTAAAGTCAGGATCAGGAAACTTTTTTTCTTTTTTTCCCACTTCTTTTGCAACAATGCAGTATACAAACAGTGAAATATGAATAAGTTTTTTTCTTGGATAAAACAACAATTTCAGTTATTCATTACAAGAAGTACACGTTATTTTTGGGCAAGAAAGAATAAATTGATTATAAGCCTTACCTCATATCCTATCCAAGCAACTGAGGAGACCACCGTTACTGCTAATGCATTTGAGAATTTCCTATATATATCCAACTTAACAGAACTTCGTTTTGCCTGACAAAGCCGATCCCCCACCCCCCAATGCACACAAAATCAAACATATTGAAAAAGCAAGATGGTAAGAGATTCAAAACAGAGATGTTTAGAGGTACAGTGCTGCAAAATAATAGGAATTTGAGGCAAAGATACCTGTAACTGCTCCAGTGTTCTTGAAAGAGATGTAAAAATCCATAATATCAAAAACGCATCTAAGAAAGCATCAGGAAGAACTAGAAGGAGCCTTGCCCTTCCTGATACATCATTGATGGTCCCCACATATTCAGTAATATTCAGTAACTCTGATGCTAGAAAGTAAGTTATTCCAAGTAAAAGAACCTTTGACGTAAGACCACCAAGAGTTGGTCGCACAACACCATAACCCATTGAAACAGAAAGAATAAGAAGCCGTGATATTGTTTTTCTTATAGACCCAACAGTGACAACCCATGTCGTGAGCACAATAGGTCTCATTCCAGTATTGTTGAAATTGACATACTCAAAATACCAGAGAATCATCTCAAACAATCCAAGAGCAATGACAGCTGTGATACAGTGCTGAAGTTGCAATACATCATCCCAAAATCTCACATACTGAAAAAACCAAATGATGCTAAGGCAAACATACGACAGTGCCATAAATACATAGAACTTCTTTAACGGGGCCATCCTACCAGGTAAATACCCATCAGGGTTTTTCCATACTGTCTTCCCACTCATTACCGTGTCCTTAAGCTTGGGGTCACAAGCTACAAAAAACAAATTATACATTCCAGTCTTTGTGATGGAAACTTTCTGAGAATCTAGATTTGTTGTTGGGTATTTGCCTTTGAAATGTACATCTAAAATGACTGGCCAATTGATGTCTGTTGCAGAAGGTCTCCTAATAATCTCTCCTTGCTTACAAACTCCCATCTTAGCTAAATCAGAAGTGCAACAAATCGCCCTTTGTCCACCATAAGCAGAACCACCTATATCATTTCGATCAGCAGCCTCAAAAATTATGATGTGTACTGGCCCGGAACTGCGTGCCTTGGCTGCAGCTTTAGTTCTCCTAAAGGTTATATTCTCAAATCTATCCCCCCAAAGAAAAAGTCAGAGTTGTGCAGGCAGAATATTTGACGCATAACTCAAAGATGATATAAGAGATATAAATTATTAAATTAATAAGAAAATTCTAAAATTTCAAAGAACAATACTAAAGACACATATTTTTCATGCTTCAATGTTGGGATTTCCTCATTGATGCATACCTTCCCTGCTTATTAGTCCGTTGGTTCATAATAAATCCTCCTAGTACTTTATGAAGAAAATATTAACGAAAATAAATAATTATATATCATGTCCTGGAAACTTGAAATACGTTCAACATTTTCTTGACGAGTGCTCACAATACACTCTATCGTTGTTAAAATTTATTGCACACTACAAAATATAAATAAAACTCGTTAAATAAGGAATGGAAGCCACAAAGTTTCGTGATTTTCAATAAATTTCAAACAATAATAAAGAGTGTGTTAAATAATGAATTGCTAACATTTCATTACTTTCTTTTATCTATTAGGAGGAAGATTTTGTAGGAGGATTTAGAATCATTCTTTGAGGAAAATAATGTAGAAATTTAACCTAACTAAGAGTTCATATCTTATCTTTGCGTAGTCATTCATAAGTGATGCATATATGATTCTAACTTGTAACAGATCAATTAAGTAGTCGAGGCTCCAGAGGATGAAACGATGAGTAAGACTAATTTAGCTCCAGTCCATCAATTAGTGTAGTTTGTAACATTTCTAACAGAAAAATATGATCAACTAGTGTAGTTTGTACCCGTCTCATTCATTTTTAAACCATCGAGTCCAAATTTTCCTCCTACTTGATAGGAATTCACAAATCCACCTATATCATGCATTAGTAATCCACGGATTTCTATTTTAGGTCCGTCACTCAGTCAAAATAGAGCAATGCAAAGAGTTTGATGACTAATCGAACACTCTCGCAGCTGGAATGGCGAGAGAGAAAGAGAGAGATTACCGGATGTAGGAATGACCATCGTGGATGGAATTGGCTTGGGAAGCGGTGGCGGCGGGTGAAGCGACGATGCCTTCGCTGCCACCGGCGAGGAGGTATGAATTGCCAACTTCTTTGAAAGGTTCATGATCGTAAATGTGGATGGATGCGAAGGTGGTGACTGCGATGGAAGATAAGAATATGTAGACGAGCGAAGGTGCGAAGAAGATGGATCTGAATCTTGTTCTCGCAAATGCTGAATCCATACCGATACACACTCACTCAGATTGGATCGCCGAAAAGAATGCGCAGAGTGGATGATGATATTGTTGCAACGTCACTCTCCCTGGGAGGGACGGTAGTCAGCGCTAGCTTCACGCGCGGATCATCTACGTCATCATCCTTTACCCATATCTAATTAGGAATTAATGCTTCTAAACAAAAACAAAATAATGAAGACAAATAAAACATAAAGTAATTTTTTACTTTTTTTTTAAATGTGTGCATAAAAATGTTTAAAATAAATTTAATGATTTTTTTAGATGATGAAAATATAAGAATGAAATTATTGTTTTATTAATTCTAATATGTATATTTTAAGAGTATAAATATCTATTATGTTTTCTTAATTTAGAGAGAAAATAAATATAATAAGTTTCGTCATTATATTTTATTTTTATTTTTTTTGTCTTATCAAAATAATAAAAAAAAGGAAAGTTTTATAATTTTATATAAATTA